>JAJJWW010017298.1:0-18365 GCA_023531295.1 Papaver armeniacum | reverse complement strand
ATTTATCTTTATTGGTTGGGTTTAATTACTCTTATAGATCTCTCGGGCTATCATTTTGTGGGGAAAGTTGTTAGTTCAAATTTTATGCACCAAGTCTCAGACATAGCATTTAATGAAGACTATATATTCTTGACTATCGGGAAAATAGAGCACCAGGAAGGTCAGATTGAGTATAAATATATACTTGTCTTGCTGTGCCGACAGGATTTACAACCCTACATCGTCGTGCATTTCCCATCCCTGATGACTACTGTCGATTCTCTCGTTCATCCATCGGATTCTGGAAGGAATCAGGGAACAACCGTAGCCAAACGCCCCCAAATATGTCCAAACTAAGTTTTCACTAATCAAGAAAGATATCAGTCCAAATAAAGATACCATAGCCATTTTTGATTGCCAAATTAGTGTTAGCAATAATTGAAGTTTTATACCAGTCTTACCAGCGCACGGACTATGCTTAACAGTTCCATTATTAGCACTCGCAAATTACATCTATCTATCCACCAAACTTCTGCTGAATTTATCGTCCTCCAAAAACCATTTTTCTCATTCCCATTCCTCCAAATACATTTAAATAAGTTTGATACCTAATCCACTTCTTGGCCTGGCGGCACCACTCTTGACCAAGCAGCCCAACTTTTTTCCTTTGAAGTTCTAGAATAGCCCTATAAAAAATTCCTCATAATTTCACTTGGTCCTTAAGCACAGCAGCAGGCATTTTTTTTTATACGCGAAAGCCGGACCCAGGCCCCTACCCGAACCCAGCCAGTTGGATTGGGCTCACTGCCAGACCCAACACCGCTAAACCCACTATATAACTAATCTATTACAAACATTTACGACGGCGGGGATTAAACCCCAGACTTCCTCCTTGCTGGAGTTAATGGGATACCACTGAGCTATGCTCTTGGACCCGTAACAAATGGAAATTGAAAGACTCGATAAAACACTCTAGATCATAATAAGTGTCCCTCCTTGGATAAATAAGACATCTTCGGAGCAGAAAGTTTTTGATTTTTTTTTTTTTTTGATAAAGAAAAAGCTTGTATTAACTGATTTGAGGATGATTGTCTCTTGCCAGGAGACTACAAAATTCAGAGGGAAAATTATTAGAGAGATTAATTGATGTTCATAGCGGTGCTTCTAACAGATTTAACAATTGCATCTGCAACCTGATTATCTCTCCTGCTAACATAAGAAAAAGTGCAGTGTTGAAAATTTAAACTCAGTTGTTTTATTTCTCTTAAGATGTTTCTATTCTCCCATTGTATGAGAAGAACTTCATCTATAATAGACTGTATAACTAGATGTGCATCAGCCTCTATGTAAATCTTTAAAAGCCTCTTGTCCTTTTCCCATGTTAAAGCTTCACGTATGGCCATGCATTTCCTAGCTTCTGGACTCAGAACTCCATTTGAGAAGCTTCCTTTGATTCCTTCACAGCTTCTTGTACCTGTGCGCAAAACAACACCAGTTCCAAGTGTTTTAGTATTATGACAGAATGAGGCATTAACATTAAGCTTAAGAATATCATGTAAGGGTGGTTTCCATTGAGAGATTATACTGATATTTAGATTAATGTTATTGCTTAAAGGTTCTTGGAAATGAGAATGAAAATGATGAATTATTTTATGTATGGAGCTAATAGGGTTGAGAGATACTCCCTGAAAAACTGCATCACACTTGTCCTTCCAAATAACCCAAGTAGTTATCATCAGAGAATGAAGCTTAGTTTTATCTCTGTATATGTTGTCATCTAAGAACCAACTTTCTACCCATTTTGAAACAGAATAATGAGTATTGTGAACTGTTTCAATATCCACACTTAAAAGCCTCCAGATTTTCTTGGCATGGTCACATTCAAAGATCAGATGTTCTATGGTTTCTTCAATCCCTCCACAGATAATACAATGAGGAGCAATGTGCTTATTATAAGTGGATAACTTATATCTGGTGTTATGCAGGTCTCTGATACACTTCCAGGAAAACAGTTTAATTTTGTGAGCAGTATTTGTTTTCCACAGTAATCCCCAAACTTTGTTTTCAATGTTTCTGACATTAACCTGAACAACTGAAGTGATCATTGTAAGTTGCATATATGTACTTTTCACAGAAAACTTACCATCTCTAGCTGGTATCCAAAGCATTGTGTATTCTTTTGAAGTATCAAGAACAATACTTAGAATTTTCTGACATACCTGAAAAACATGTCCAGCTTCACAGAGACTTTGATATCTGACACACCAAACTTCTTACCATTTCAGCAACCTCAACGGGCTTTGACAACAATGTCCTTTTTACGGGCTTTAACATAATTGTCAAGATAGTCTTTTATCAATAGTCAAACCACAACACAATCAGACTCGGATATAACTGTGACCATCGTCAAAGAATTCACTGTTACCCTTGTAACAATACATAATGTCACACATTCTCTCTTGTGCATATCCCTTTTATAATCTTGCTCTAAACGTACACCAACGTTTCAAAATCTGATAATCCATCCTTCACAGAAAACCCAATTATACGCAGCCATAATCTGAAACCTTTGGTAACTTCCTCAAGATCCGAGCAATTCAAGACGTTGTTCGATTTATCTTCTCACGCTATTTAGAGAAAATAACTTGACGAAAACTATACCATTGCTGAACCAAATTTCTCAACAAAAATATCAACCTTCATCTCTACAGGCTCTGTAAATCATAATTTTGATAACTGTAGCAGACAAGCAAACCACCAAATATTATCATTGCTATAATGTAGATCTTTCCAAAAGAAAATTTCGCATTGATCATTAGGAAATCGATTAACCAATGGATAATAAAGGTTGACGGAAAAACACGCCAAAATTGTAGCCCTACTCAAATTCATGCACCGTGTTTTCTCCAAATAGTATGTGCTAGCTTCCATATCCACACCACCACAAATAATCTATGATTGTATCTTTATTCTTAAAAACTCTTGAAATTTCCAAGCGATACCCTTTTAATTCCACACAACGGGTCTTTACCAAAATAGGAACGTATCCGCAGAACAAATACACCAACCTGTTTCTCACAACGGTCTTGCACTTCAACCAGCTACGATCGACTTCAAATGGTGTTCAACCAAACAAATCTTCGATTGAAGGTCATCGACAAAAATCAAAAGATCACAAACTATCTAGCTTCTCCATCGGAAACAGTACGAGAGAAACTCAAAAAACATTCTTCTACCCGACACAATGCCATACTCAACACAGACAAAAAAACCCTACAAACTGTGTCGAAAAACTGCTTCTTATACAATAATAAGAATCCATAGCTCCACCACAACTAATATCACATCTCATCCAACGATCAATGTCTTGCAACTATTTATAGCCACGTGCTTCAAATACTCGGACTGAATATCAAACTCTTCACTTCTGGAACATATCACACCTTGGCCAACGGACAATACATCCAAAACGAAACCTACTACGAGATTTTTAAAAATCCTTGTTGTAACAAACAACTAAGGCAGAACGATAATGAATTCATCTTCACATTCTTCAACTTCGGGTTAAAGAAACTCAACAACATGATCCAAGTGATGACGATGGATAACCAAATTATTGTTTCCCTTGGTTTGGAACAATAATGAGACTTTGCATGCTAATATTACATCTTTACTTTAATAAACATACGAAACAATATTCGTATCTCAACTACGATACTCTTGTCTTGTTTTGTCTGTCCAAGCAAACACTGATTAATTGAAAACCAATCTACGTAGGTCTTTCAAACAGTTCCAAGTTTATAGTACGAAGTATAGAGAATAAATAAACTTACTTGAAGCCATGCATATAGGGTTTATGCTCCAATAAGTATCAATGCCAAATCTCCAATGTAGAGCACCACAAACATCAAGACCATACATCTTGACGACATCGAATGCAGATCACCTGATATAATCCCAATCCTTCAGAAGTAGACTTTACTTTGCTTTGTTCCCGAAACTGATGAAATTAAATCGCACACATACTTGAAAACCTCAAACTCTGCATATTCGAAAGCTGTAACATCAAATCATCATACTTGATGAAACCCAATCCTTCGTCTTCAAAATTTTCTGCCAATCCAGAAAACCCAAAACTTCTTTCTTCAAATCTTCTATCCATCCTAAAGCTCTGATACCAATTGTTGGGGTTCAGAGCCATCTACATGCTAATACTGCGGAAACAAAATAGCTAACAAGAAACACTTGATCTCTCGGATTGCTCCATGAACCTCACTACGATCTAGGAAGCTATCCTAGCAAGCTTTTGCTCAACTGAAATTAATTCCGATATATTAAATAACTCTAACAAAATCTAAAAGCTACTAAAAATAAAATTTACATTTAATCCATAAAAATCACAAACAACACCATTGGAGATGAATTACTTTACCCACCTAAATTTAAGAAAAAATTGGAATGATGATGTCTTGTTTCGATCGCCACCTAGGAAACAGACACAACCACCATTGGAAAAGCTCTAAGAGGCTGAAATATATAATGTGAACCAAAAGATGCCATATGGCTAACAAATATGTTGTAATCCAATTTTTTTGATTCCTTTGTGACCTAGAATTTGTTGGATCATTCAAATTCATCCACGGACAAAATCTACATCATGACTTATGTTTAAATCATGGTCCAAAATTTACACTCTATGCGAAAAGGGGTACTATGACCCAAGAGAAGCCCATTTGTATAACTAAGGGAGAACTTAGGCTAAGACCCAAAGTATTTATTTTTTTATTGTCAGGTCCAAAATATTTACTTCTATCTGTTACGTCCACAATTATTTGAAATCATGAAAATTATCTGCATAACTCGTTATTCATACTATTTTTCAGGGGTATAGTTGACAAGAAAATTAGAATATAGTATATCTAAAAAACGTGCTTTGGGATTTTACAAATTTTATCTCGTTGGAAAGCTTTTACTGAGATCTACACAATGAGTACAAACAACAATATCAAATTTAAATTTCTCACGTAAAAGTTAGAGGTGATCCTTCATTATTCAATCACCAACAATGATGCATAACACGATATGCATGTAGACACCACAAAAGAAGCATATCACGTTATTCATTTGATTTGGTTATGCAACCATTAAACGACCTGTGTACTTAAAAATAACACAATAAAATTAAATGTATAACAAAATATGCATCCACCACCATTAAGAATGCGTAACTCCTTATTCAACCACATTTTAGTTCATGCATCCACTAATTTGGTTATGCAATCACTAAAACGATGTAAATGCTTAAAAAATAAGGGAACATTATCTATATACCCCTACTATGAGACCCATTGCAAATATACCCTTTTGAACTTTACAAATACCCTAAGCATAATACATTACTAAAATTCCCTCTTTTGTGTAATGTATATACAAAACATTACCACTAACAACTATTCAAAAAAAAAAAAAAAAAAAACCAACAAAATAAGAACCACCACCACTGTCCACCACCGCCAACAACCACCACCACCAACGACCACTACCACCACTACCACCGACGACGACCACCACCACCACTGTCCACCACCTCCGCCGCCCACCACCACCACCGACCACCACCACAACCACTGCCACCGCCGCCGCCAACCACCACCGCCACCACCAACCACCACCGCCGCCAACCAGCACCACCATTTTTCTCCACCACCACCAACTACCACCACCGACAACCAGCGCCATTGTACACCACCGACAACCACTACCACTACCCACCACCGCCACCAACCACCACCAATCACCACCAGCAACCACCAATTCCACCACCATCATCTAGAGGCAACTTGTTGAAAGTTATCTCCAAATCTGGAGGCAACTTGTCAAAGTCAGTCTTTCAATAATGGAGGCAACTAGCTCAAGTTGTCTCCACATATGGAAGCAACTAACACAAGTTGTCTCCAAAAAAAAAAAAAATTATACACAAATAAGTGAACCTAGTGTGAGTCGAACACACATCTTCTGACATATAGTCAGTTGTGCTACCATTGCACCACAGGTTCGCAACACCATCAGTGTTCAACTAACAATTCAAACCACCACCATACAACACCACATCCTCCATCTCTGCTACTGCAACTCTACCTGCAACAGCTTCATGACCACAACCGTCTATGCACACTTGCAACATGAGCCGATAGCTGCAGTCACTTCATGACCCTACTCAAACACCATCAAGAACACACAAGCAAGAATAACTTCTTTTTTGCTTTCAATGCCCGGATACATATTGAGTTCCTTCTCAACTTCCTAAGCATTCATCTACCCTCTTGACTTTAAAGCACGAGCATCAAGAAAGACAACCATCATCACCAACTCAACACAACCCTATGTTACCATTGCACCACAAATTCGCCACAACTACTCTAAGATATAGGTATAAGATAATTTCCGATGAATGAATGGACCCAAAAACATAACCAAGTTGCCTCGGAACTGGAATCAACTATCTCAAGTTGCCTCCAATATGGAATCAACTAGCTGAAGTTGCCTCCAAAAGTGAGAGGAACTTTCTCAAGTTGTCTCCATAAAAAGGAAGCAACTAGCTCAAGTTGTCTCCAATAGTGGAAGCAACTTGGTCAAGTTGTTTCCAAAGTTGGAAGCAACTTGATGAGGTTGTCCAGAGTTGCAATTACTTTACCTTACCGGCGGAACAGTTGTGATCAGTCAAGCAGCTAACACCAATTACAACAACACCAACAGACATATACCAAGTTGCACACACACAAGCAAAAAGACAACCACAATCCCTTCACTTCGATTTACAACATCTCTTCGAACATCCTGCATCTACCAACAACTTCACCTCTCAAAGATCAAACCAACATGTCCCCATTTTATTTCCCTAGCATTGATCTACTCCATTTCAGCTTCAGACTGACTGCTACGCCACACACAAACAACAGCTTTTTAATGCACCTGCAATATCATTTCCTTGCATACATCTATCTCATTTCATTCAGTATCTCATAACCATTATCGAGCCAACACATCATCCATTCTTTGTTCATTTCTCCTTAGTCAAGTAAAATGTAACTTCACTGTTCCTTCTCTCGCAGACAAACACCAGTTCAACCAAGATCACCAACAAACTCCACCCGCAATCCATCTCCTCAAAGCCATCGATTTAGAAGCTAATACAAACTTCACCACCTCATCTTGAGTTTAAAACCTCGTCCTAAACATACATCTATACTCTGCTCAATTCCACCAATTCGGTCAAAGTAGCAAACTCTAAATTCAGTTTCAGCTCCTTGTTCAATGCAATTGCAATTGCAGTGCAACTGATTCTGCCACACAACTTCAATCTCTCCATTGATGCTTCAATGTTCTTCCTGAGATTCATACAACTTCAAACTCTATGTCCATCTCAGAAACACCAGCTCAGCAACACAAGCCCATTACAGTTCATCCATTCCCAGTTGTAGCTAGAACCAGCATCAACTCAGTTCCAACACCTTGAACTCAATACAGTTCCTTGAAGCAGCAAACAACCCTACAAAGATTCAACTCTGCCATCACATAAATCTCCTCAAAACCTTGTTTAGTCTTCCACTTCAATTCTCAGATCAAAACAACCAGAAAACCCATCATAATCAACTAGCAAAACCATCTTAAATCAATCCCATTAGCTTCAATTCATCACCAACATCTTCTCCGTATCAAAGAACCCTTGTAATCTTCATCTCGCAAGAATACCAACACGAAAACCATCTTTGTATAATCATTGGTTACTTCATCACATCAACAATCAAAATCATTTTTCTCTTTAGATTGAACACCAAAAAGCAAGAAAACCATTTCAACAAAGATCAATTCCATTACCTCCTCCACTTTCAGATCCATGTCCTTCTCTTAATCTCCACAAACCCCAATCTCTCAAATCACAAAATTATAACCTGAGATTCTTCAATCGATTTTTGTGAAATGCAAACCCTAGCTTCTTCTTGATCTCTGTCATCAAATGAGCTAAGAGTTAGTTGCAAATTGGAATGGATATACATTTTTGATGCTCGAGATTACGTTTTGGAGAATAGTTTTTCATAGGTTCATCACTAGGTTTATGATTTGTAGTTGAATCGACTGTTTTAATTGGAGGGAGTGGTGCTGCTTCCGGTGGTGTATTGGCTAAAAGGTTCAGATTTTTGATGGATCTGGTGATAGATTCGGTAGATTTTGAGGTGGCGGTAGAATTGGAGGTGGAACGATGGGTTTGTTGTTGTTGGTAGTGGTGATTTCCAGAGAGAAAGAGAAGAGAGATACATGATAACTCACTGAGATGGTGATGATAGAGACGATGGTGGTGTTTGTGCCGTTGGTTGCGGTGGCGAAGGAGATGGTGGTGGTGACAAAGATGGTGGTGGCGACGAAGATGGAGTATAAGAAGAAGAAGAAATAAAGAAGAAGCTGGAGTATAAGAGTTAAAGGTTAAAAATGGAATTATGTGAATTATTTTTCTGTTAATAATTTCACTTCTGCCATTACGGGTATTTGTAAAGACTCATAAGGGTGTTTGTGCATGACCCATGGATATATAGTAGGGGCATAAATAACATTCCCACAAAAAATAATGTTCATATTAAAAAAAGACGCATAATGAATTAAGTAATTATTTTCTCGATTGCATGACATGTAATGCATCAATTTTTTTAGCCACGGAACATGTTATGCAACCATTGTTTTGGTTGCTTTTAGTGTTTACAAAAAAAGTTAACGCATAATGCATCATTAGTCATATTTTCGAATGCATCTCAAGTTATGCATCCATTTTCTTGGATGCATAAGACATTATAAATCTATTTCTTATTACAGTGCTAATAAAAAAGTGGTTAATATGTTATGCATCAATTTTATCGACTGCGTAACAGGTTACGCTAACATTTTTGTAGGTGCATAACAGGTTATCCAGTCTTTTTTTTTGTTGATTTCAGTTCTAACAAAAAATATTGATGCATAACGCGTTAGGCAACCATTTTCTTGATAACATAGCAGGTTATGAATCCATTTTCTTTGTTGATTTCGGTGATAACGAAAATGTTGATGCATAATGTGTTATGTAGCCATTTTACGGATGCATAATAGATCATGCGACCATTTTTATTTCATTGCCAACAAAAAAGGATTGCGTAATGCATTACGTATTCATTTTCTCGACTACATAACATGCCATGCAGATATTTTTCTAGCCGCATGACAAGTTATGCAACCTTTTTTAAAGTTGGAAAGCAGCCGTAGCCATTTTTGTAGCTTCAAATGTTCATGCTTTTTCTTATGAGAATCAAAATCAAACAAAACTAATTAACATATAACAGAGTATACTTTCTCACAATATATAAGAATCTCTCAAAATTTATCTATCCACTCAATAATAGTACAAACAATTAAAAATAATGTTTATCAAGCATGGTATCTTAGTGCAACAACATTGATTTTTAGAACATATGGTTATGGACTGGTCGCGACAAGGAGGTAAAATGAGAATTTTCAACCTAATTTAGTCACAAGAACTCCTTATGATCCTTCATCATCTTATTTTCAATCATATCTTGGCAATCTTATAGCATATGCTCAATTGGTACATTTTTCTCACAATTTACCCCCGCAACACAAAAAAAGAGAATGGAACTAGAGCAAACAAAATCCATATATATATATATATATATATATATTGCTCAGGAGTTCAAATTTGGATCGAGGTCGTCGTACAATAGTTCAATTTATAGTCGGGTTAATTCTGAGGAATAATCATCTTATCCATAGTTGCGATTCTTCAGAGTTTCGAGGTCTAAATTATCTCTGTTCATAGTCGTTATTCATAAGAATAATTTGAGGTCTGAACAAATCTATCAGTTAAAATCCTCATCGTTGCTATGATTATCATCTTTTAAAACGCTTCAGGGAAAATCTTTTGAACAATTCTATCTTTTTTCAACCCGATCTATCGGTTACATTTCAAATTTCTCTATGCTGCGATAATTTTCATCCTTTGTAACGCTTCCAATCTGCATCAGTTGGCATCAGACGGAAGTCGATTCTAGGGTTGATAAGATGATACCAAGAGTACAAATCGGTCAAGGACGAGGTCGAGGAGGTTCTCCTGAAGATTTTAATGCCTTAAGAGAACAAATAATGGCACATATCGGAGGTATATATGTTGGTTCGACATAACATTGATGGTATTTTTGATGATGCTCATAAAGATGATGAACCAACTGATGGTTGTTCCGGGTCAAGAAGATAGTGACATATTTTCTTTTTCTATGGCCAATAGTAAGCTAGTTGTTAATTATTGTGATGCACAAATGGTCTCCTATATCTATGCTAACAAGGGAGAATCTTTTAAATCCACTTGTGAAGATCCGCTTTTGGTTTCCTCCATACTTCATGCTTCTTTACGGTGCATCGACAGCAAGTTGCACGTGTAGAACATGGTACTGGCAAGATTCGAGTACGAATCTTCTCTAACACCGGTAGAATTATGAAGGGACATTTATGGAAAATAAATATATCATTTGTATTTTATTAATGATATTTTTAGCTAAAAAAAATGAAATTTCGGATTTAATATTTAGGGTCACTACGGGAAAATTAGTAATCTACAACTGTAGATTGACAACTCGTAAATTAAAAGTTGTAAAATGTAGTATGTTTTACAACTTTTTCCAACAAAAGCGTTGTGAAAGTAAAATATGTCCAACTCTTAGGACCAACGAGTTCCTAAGAGTAGTGACGAGAATCAGAACCACAACTTGTTGTGTGAAAAGGGTTGTAGAGAGAAGTGACCACCTTTAGAATTTACGACTCATATCCTAAAGGTAGTGAATGATTTTAAAACAACACTAATAAGAGTCGTTGAAGATAAGAAAAAGAAAATTTAAAAATGTTCTTGTAGAGAATCGAACCCAAGCTTACTAGGTGTTAGTACAAGACGTCAACCATCCCGCCGGGTTCACAATACTTTTTGTAGATTTGTGCTTTTTCTTTTAATCAACATTCACAACCTTTACAACGGTTGTAAAATGATAAATTGACTTTTAAAAAAATGAGGCTAAGGTGAATCGAACTCCAACCTCCTCTGTCTAAGACTTGGATTTCAACCACCCTTCCACATTTACATGCATGTCTCGCTTATATTTTACATTTACTTTTATAAAAAAGTGATAAGGAAAAAACATGTTAAGAAAAAGAAATAAATGGACGGTTATGATGTAAATGGATGGTTATGATGGGAGATGGAAAAGATAAGAAGAAAAAGAGTAAATAGACCTTCTACAACCCCTTAAGAGTCGTTGTAAAGGTATAAACAATTCTGCTAAATTTTTCTCACTTACGCAAAAAATTCCCATACGCTAAATTTTATTCACTTACTAAAAAAACTTCTCACTTCGCTAAATTTTCTCACTTCGCTAAATTTTCTTTTCATCGCTATTGACAACCTTTATAAGAGTTGTCGTTGAGGTATAAACACTTATGCTAAATTTTTCTCACTTGACTAAGAATATTCCCATGGAATCTTACCCGTAAATGGGTGGATTCATCGTCTTTCCAAACTTTCGGACTTATAGTAGTCCGCTCATGGCCAAGTTTTGATCCCCGGTGCAAGTTTCTTTCTCGAAGTTGACGGATTTGTATGTGTTTAAGGTGTATGAGAATATTCCCATGGAATCTTACCCGTAAATGGTTGGATTCATCGTCTTTGCAAACTTTCGGATTTATAGTAGTCCGCTCATGGCCGTGTTTCGATCCGGAGCCGCTTTCTTTCTCAAAGTTGACGAATTTGTGTGTGTTTAAGGTTTCGAGAATATTCCCATGGAATCTTACCCGTAAATGGTTAGATTCATCGTCTTTGCGAACTTTCGGGCTTATATTAGTCCGCTCATGGCTGTGTTTCGATCTCGAAGCCGCTTTCTTTCTCGAAGTTGAAATTTGTGTATTGTTGAAGGTTTCGAGAATATTCCCATGGAATCTTACCCGTAAATTGTTGTATTCATCGTTCTTACGAACTCTCAGACTTATATAGTAGTCCGCTCATGGCCAGGTTTCGATCTCGGAGCCAGTTTTTTTCTCAAAGTTGACGAATTTGTGTGTGTTTAAGGTTTCTGAGAATATTCCCAAGGAATCTTACCCGTAAATGGTTGTATTCATCGTCTTTGCGAACTTTCAGACTTATAGTAGTCCACTCATGGCCAGGTTTCGATCTCGGAGCCAGGGTTTGCATACAATATGCTAGAATAGGGTTGGTTTAATGTTTTGGGGAATATTCCAAAGGAATCTTACTGTAAATGGATGGATTCATCATTCTTACCAAGTTTCCGACTTATAGTAGTCCACTCCCCACCGAGTTTCATCTCGGAGCCATGATATGCATACGGTATGCGAGAATAGGGTTTGTTGAAGGTTCCAGAGAATATTTCAAGGAATCTTACTTGTAAATGGATGGATTCATCGTTCTTACCAAGTTTAGAATTATAGTAGTCCACTCCCAGAGCCAGTTTCGATCTCGGATCCAATGTACGCATACAATATGCCAGAATAGGGTTTGTTTAAGGTTTCGAGAATATTCCGAAAAGAATCTTACTTGTAAATGGATGGATTAATCGTTCTTACCAAGTTTCCGAATTATAGTAGTCCACCGACTGTGTTTCGATCTCGGAACCAAGGTACACTGATATGCCAATCGGGTTTGTTTAAGGTTTGGGGAATATTCCGAAAGAGTCTTACCTACATATGGATGGATTCATCATTTTTACCAAGTTTCGACTTATTGTAGTCCACTTCCACCAGGTTTCGATCTCGGAGCCATGGTAAGCATACAATATGCCGTAATAGGGTTTGTTTAAGGTTTCGGATAATATTTGAAGGAATCTTACCTGTAAATTGATGGATTCATCGTTGTTACCAAGTTTCTGAATTATAGTAGTCCACTCCCGACCTGGTTTCGATCTCGGAACCAAGGTACGCATACAATATGCCAGAATAGGGTTTGTTTAAGGTTTCAGGAATATTCTGAAGGAATCTTACCTGTAACTAAATGGATTCATCATTCTTACCAAGTTTCCGAATTATAGTAGTCCACTTGCCGACTGGTTTCGATCTCTAACCAAGGTACACATACAATATGCCAGAATCGGGTTTGTTTAAGGTTTGGGGAATATTCCAAAGAATCTTACCTACATATGGATGGATTCATCATTTTACCAAGTTTCCGACTTATTGTAGTCCACTTCCGCCCGGGTTTCGATCTCGGAGCCATGGTAAGCATACAATATGCCGGAATAGGGTTTGTTTAAGGTTTAGGATAATATTTCAAGGAATCTTACTG
Organism: Papaver armeniacum; assembly: GCA_023531295.1. NCBI lineage: Eukaryota > Viridiplantae > Streptophyta > Magnoliopsida > Ranunculales > Papaveraceae > Papaver > Papaver armeniacum. The sequence continues at coordinate 5,011 of JAJJWW010017298.1, read as the reverse complement.
CTAAATTGATGGATTCATCGTTGTTACCAAGTTTCTGAAATTATAGTAGTCCACTCCCGACCTGGTTTCGATCTCGGAACCAATGTACGCATACAATATGCCAGAATAGGGTTTGTTTAAGGTTTCAGGAATATTCTGAAGGAATCTTACCTGTAACTAAATGGATTCATCATTCTTACCAAGTTTCCGACTTATAGTAGTCCACTCCCGGACTGTGTTTCGATCCTCGGAGCCAATGTACGCATACAATATATCGAATAGGGTTTGTTTAAGGTTTCGTAGAATATTTCAAGGAATCTTACCCGTAAATTGATGGATTCATCGTTCTTACGAAGTTTCCGACTTATAGTAGCCCACTCCACGGCCATATTTCGATCTCGGAGCCGTGGTTTGCATACAATATGCCAGAATAGGGTTTGTTTAATGTTTCGGGGAATATTCCAAAGGAATCTTACCTGTAAATGGATGGATTCATCGTTTTTACGAAGTTTCCGACTTATAGTAGTTCTCTGCCAGAATAGGGTTTGTTGAAGGTTCCAGAGAATATTTCGAAGGAATCTTACTTGTAAATGGATGGATTCATCGTTCTTACCAAGTTTCCGAATTATAGTAGTCCACTCCCGACCAGGTTTCGATCTCGGAGCCAATGTACGCATACAATATGCCAGAATAGGGTTTATTTAAGGTTTTGGGAATATTCTGAAGGAATCTTACTTGTAACTGGATGGATTCATCATTCTTACCAAGTTTCCGACTTATAGTAGTCCACTCCCAACCTGTGTTTCGATCTCGGAGCCAATGTACGCATACAATATGCCAGAATAGGGTTTATTTAAGGTTTCGGGAATATTCTGAAGGAATCTTACCTGTAACTGGATGGATTCATCATTCTTACCAAGTTTCCGACTTATAGTAGTCCACTCCCGACCTGTAACTCGATTTTGATGAGGTATCCAGCTAAGTTTGAAGTCAGAACCATCCTGAATTTCGTGGTCCATTTCTAGTAATCTTATAACCTGAGTTTACCAGTGTGAACTAAAGCTACTTCATGACTTGTATGAGTTGTAAAAATTACTTCATGACCTATGCGACTATTCGAAATTCAAACCGGAAGCACAAAGAGAAAGCACAAAAACACAAAGACAAAGCACAAAGAAACACACCAATTATCGAATTCATTTTCATTTTCCCGATTCATTCTTTTACATTTTTTGGAGTTTTTTTTCTTCAGAATGTCGATAACAATGTCCTAAATTTATATATTTTTTTTGGATTTTTTTTCATGTCGAATATTGATAACAAAACCGAATACATGAGTTCGTATTAGCACAAAGAAAAACACACTTGTTTCTCAATCCAGTATGAGCATCCCAAATACAATATCAACCGTCAAGATCTTTTTTCTTGATCCGTATGAGGGGATCAAACTAAACGTGGTCCGTCGATCATTTTAATTTTCATTCTTGGTTGTATCATCTCCATTTCTTGATTCACTCGACCCATCTTAGTTCTCATCTCAAGCAATTTCGGTGAAAATCATCACAACCTCAATCACGTAAACTCATCAATGGAATACCTCCCGATCCAGCTTCTACAAACCTAAATCAAACCCAACTTCAATTCGTAATCTTCTACCGATTTATTCTTTCACTCGATTCAATCTCAGAACCCCTTTCAATTCTTCATTCAACATCTAACCTAGCCATAAGAATCGTACATCTCCATCCTCGAATATCGAATCAACAACAAAATTCATTATCTCCTCCATCTCTGATCAAAGTTTCTTAATTATGGGTTCGATTTGTAGAATTGGTGTTGCTTTCTTCTAGAAATCAAGATGAAAAGTGAACTGTAGTTAGGGTTTGAACAAGAAATTGGAGATGAAGATTTTGACCGAATCCGTAGATGGAATTGATTACGAAAAAGAAGGAATCGAAATGGGTGATGTCGGTGAGTAGAGAAGAACTAAAGGGTTCCGTATGTGATTTGAATGCTTAGATTAATGGAAGAAGAAATGTTAAGTGGGTTGAGCAGTTGTGAAATGAAGAGTATGGTTGTCTGTGTTGGTGGTGTGTGGTCCTGTAAAGCTTGAGACGCCGGTAATGAAGTCAATATGGGAGATGGCTTGTCTTTAGACAGGATGGTGGAGTTTTCCGTGGTGATTGTATTGGATGAACATGGCAGAATGGAGAAATCAGTTGCAGCTGTAATTGCAATAAACAAGGTGGTGATGCGTGTCGTAGGTGCAATCAAATTAATCAATGTTTCCACTCAATTAAAAATAATATAATGGAAGTCAGAGTTCTGCTCCCACGAGAGCAAGAGATCTTAGTTGTAAAAGTTGTCACGAAAGGGGGTGTAAAAAGCAAAAGAAAAATAAACAAAGCAATTAAAATTGAAAGTTGAAAGATGAAAGCAATAAGAGAGACAAGATCAAGGAATCCTTCTTCGTTACGAAAACAATGAATCAAGTTATGTTCTATTCTACTTGTTATTAGTCACAAATTATCACCAACCGTAGGTAAAGCAAATAGCTCGATGCTAAACCCCCTAAATCCTTGTATCACCTGGACACGGAAGTTCTCGCCTTCGATTCTAATCACCAAGCCACCTAGAATTAGCTCAACCTAGATGTAACTTGGCTCATGCATTAGGTTTTGTGAATTTCTTAGGTTGATATTAGTAGTTAGACTCTTAGCTCAAGGTCTACTTGCTAACGTTGTTTCTACACACAATTGCTCCACGGAATCCCTCCGCAAGGTCTCGTGTTTGCTACTTATGTAAAGAGTCAAGAAACGATTACTTATCTCCTAACTTTCACTAGCTTTAGATCAAATTAACAAATTAATTTAGCGTGCACTCCAAACAATCTATCAATCAATCATGAATGTCTTTAAGATCACTCCTATTAATAAAAACAATCGATAATCATGTGAAAAATCTCAAGATAGAATTAAAAACAAAACTCAAATCATGTTAAGAACTAGGAATTCATCCTCAATCAATAAGAAAATTAGCTACTCATGTTTTTTTTTTGAAATTCACACAAATAATAATAATTAAAAGAAGAATTTTCAAATTCACACAAGTAATTAAAAAGAAAAATCTTATAAAAGCAAGCAAAAACACAAGTGTTGTGTGTGTAGAGAGGTGTGTAGAAGTTGTAGAAAACTTCTCTATTTATAGGCTTCAAAATTCTCCAAATCTTCTAAGGATTAGAATCCTTTTCCTTTTGCAATTCAGTTTTCAAATCCAAGCTTTTCTCAACTCTTCCACCTTCTCTTTCCAAATTTGAGTCCAATTCTCCATCCAATTCCTAGCCCAAGTCTTCACACCCATGAGAGAAGTCCATAGAAAATTTGGAATTTTGCTCGCCGGAAAAGCGGGATTATGGCCGGAATTTGCCGAAAACGTCGTCACGGCTACTACCTGAAAATTTCTCCGTCAATAGAATATTCGACGGAATATTCTTTCCGGTCCTCGGTTAGGACTAACGGTCAAATGGGTCAACTGGGCACCAATCAGTCGGCGATGTCAAGTCAGATGAGGGAGTCAGCTATGAGTCAGAATATGGGCTGAGTCAGGACGAGTCAGACCTGAGTCACTTGGCCTAAGCTATTTACAGTCTTGCCAGGCTAAATTCTTGTGTTGCACCAGGATGGTGCATCATCGCTTGCTCTCCGACCATAATGGCTCTTACCATTTCGGTTCAAATTTTCTCTCCGAAACAACCACAGATCCATTCTACCACCTCGAGCAACCATCTCGGCTTTTTTGCATACAAATTGTGTATCCCATACAACACCTTGAGCTGCACAGCTACTCATCTCTTCCCACACCTTAGTGCCAAAACTCGGCTCAAGCCAACCATTCCCCGCAGTTCAACTTAAACTTGCCCCGAACCCTGCCTAACCCATTGTTCCTCTGCCATACCACCATTTCGCGCAGCTACTTCACTTCACTAACTTTGCTTTCACAAAGCCTCCAACCTCCACATCTCTTCAACTCTGCAGTACGACATTCAACTCAGTTCTTCACTGGGTTACAGCCAAACACTTCACTGCAACAATAGCATCGATTCACCAACTCGCCCACCGCATTTCAGCCCGAGCCATTACTATTCGGAGACACCAACCGAGCCATTCCATCTTGCCAGCTTCCATCATCACATCCGCGATTCACCGACCGCTGCTCTTCCTGATATTCATATCAATGCACTGAGTCCGCACCAAAGATATCTGTGAACAAGCACCAAACTTGCTCCCATTGCATCTCAATCAGACCGAGACAACACCACCACCGCTTCACCTATGAACCCTTGTCTCATTATCACTTGGCAGCTCTCGGATCCCCTTTAATGGCTCATTACCACTGCACCTTCATCCGCAATGAGCTCCAATTCATTCCTCAAGCTTTCACTTCAATCAAACAAAAAACCACACTAGCCATCAATACCCGGACTCAGCTCATACTCACCAATCCACAAACCCCCATTTAATCTTTATAAATCTATCAAACCCTATTTCCATTTCTCGGGTTATTGACCACCAACACCTCAAAACCTCAGTCCTCTAGCAGACCACCGCAATCTCCCATCTTCTAATGTCAAGCTTTCAACCAACAACTCAAGAGACCTCAATCTCCATATCCTCCAGTACCCATTGCAAAGATTCCACTCACAGCTACATCTCAGGCCACTCACAGCTACATCTCAGCACCTTGAATCAAAACCCCAACTCTGACTCCACCCATCTGAAACAATCTATCAAATAACCCATCTATATGGTTTTCAATTGAAGCTCAGAGAACCAACTCGACAGATTCATCTCAAGGGTTGGTTGAATACTCATTTCGATCTCCATCTTCTCCCGTTGTTCTCGAGATTCGAACCCCTTTCCAATTTCCGATCTCACAAAGAAGACTCCATTTCTCGCTAAACCACGAGCTCGGCTCCTTTAATCCACCAAATAAACTCATCGATCCGTATTCTTACGGCTCTCGGTGTATCAAC
>JAJJWW010017297.1:0-140407 GCA_023531295.1 Papaver armeniacum | reverse complement strand
ATAAGAAAAGTAGTGAAATCTTGCGTCTCAGTGCCTCTTCATCTTGTCACCATATTTGTATATATTTTCTTTATTTTCATTTATTAAAACTTAAAATCAATCCAACAAAGTCCGAGTGAACGACAACCTTTCTTACTACAACATCATTGAAAATAACCATCAATAAAGTATTAAAAATGCTCATTCTTCCTTGGAAAATGGTGAGACGGAGAATTCTCAAAACCGAGGGCCGAATGAAGGAAATAATGCTACTAATGGTGATTCCGGCAATATTGATCCTCCGAACGGTTTAGAGACCCCTAGAACCCACATGAACGAATGAGAAATTTTGCCGAAATACGTCACCAGAAAAATCCAGACTTTAGTCTTTCAGTAAAAACGCTACAGAATCTTCGTCCGATGTCGGATTTTCGCGATCTACCGATGTTTTTTTATGCCCAAGAAATTTCCAAGAGTTATCTAAGAAGCCTTTTGAGTTTTGAGTATGTATAGGGGCCAATGTTTTGGCCACATCTCTTTGATCGTTTATCCAATTTCTGTGAATTTTGGATATGTTGTAGAGGATATCCATACGAAGAGAATGGTATATGACCCATCCCTATATTCTTCACCAATTTCTCCCAGCTCGCTACTTTGTGCGGGACAGTGTAAAATCATCTCAGACGAGCTTGTTGTAAAACACTCCTATTGTATCTTTAGACCATTCGCTTGTGTCTTGAATGGTTGGTGAAGGATATTAATGTCATCGATTCATTTGAGATCATGACCCCTTGATTGATACATGGGCATGGTGCTCGCAGTGCCATCTTGTTTCTGTCAGTCGTAGAAACATCACTTCTGAAACCCTGGTCACGGGACCATAACTGAGGTTGCTCTCAAGAGAGGATGAAGTAATGACCATGGTTGCATATCCCGGTGGTAGCATTCCTTTTACGATGAATGATTAGCACTGGAGAGCCCGGCGCCACGACCCTTGGACTTGATGAAGGATTTAGTGGAAACACCTGGTGGACACCGATCGATTGTGGAAGTTATGAATCCCGTCTAAGAATTGCTGCTTGTATGTTGTATGCTCCGGAAGCCGTAGAAACCTCATACGATGTCTAAATTCGATGCTTGACCCCAACTTTTGAAGCTAAGAGACTGAGTTATCATATGATAAAAGAGTCACTCAATTTGGAGTTCTGTAGGTCACCCAACCAAGCGTGCACATTTGTAATTTGTAATCCCGTACAAAATTTTCAGATTTCATGGACCTAGAAGTAAAGGCCATATCTTTCAGCTCGTATGTCCGATTGATGCGCCCTTTTGGTATGTTGTAGAAGAGACATAGACGAACATCTTTCATTAAGGAAGCATTGTCCCATTCCTCACCCATTGGTACGTTTTTGTAAACCCATGGCCTGAAATGTGTTGTATCTTATTTGCAGAGGCGATGAGAACATCTTGTAGAAGACTTTAGCTTGTGTCCGTCTGTCGTGCAAGCTTTGGGAAGACATTCATGTTAACATGTTAACATGTCTACACATCTTGATATGAATCATTAGGGCTTGAAAATTACGATCCAGAGTAACGCTTAAGAGAATGGATAGTTGATGAAGTCGGATGTTGCGCCTGAGACTGTTGTTGATGAGATCACGATTGAATTTTCTCCAGAATTTCTTATTAATGATGAGACCATGAATGGAGTTCCTCCACGTATCCTTGTTGATGCCGATACTATGGTTGGAGTTGCTCCAGAGACCAAAAAGGCTAGATTATCGACATGGTCTTTGCTCCTCCATTCAGTGAGCCTTTACATGAAGTAATTGGTGAGTTGAGCATTTCTAAGGTGAAGGTGTACTAGGATTTCAACCCAAATTCTCATGAATATGAATTTACTGTGAAGTGGCTTCGTCAGGGAATCGATGTTGTTGTGGCAGATAGCAGCGGCAGTCTCCATTCTGGATGTGAGGAGAAAAGTTCCTTGGTCGTGCAAGGTTTGTGATGTAGAGAGGTTCCGTCGATGACGTTTCATGGAATAACACCAGGTTGAGATGACTTTTTATGTGGACAACATTTATTGAAACATACTTAATTGATATTTCCAATAAGATCAATTCCTCAAGTGCATCCCGGAGGTGTTCGTCTATTCAGCAAAACATATATGTTGAAGGAGTTTGTGCCATCCATGGAAGAAGGATGTTGCATCTGCTTCAGAAGTCTGGTCATGGAGATAGTGAAGACTTAATGATTGTAGTTCAGCTAAACTTTGTCCATCTTGGTATTGAATCAGTGTGCCATCCTCGAGATATTTGTGCTGAAGCTAGAGGCGCCATTATATAAGGTGTACTCTTTGATTGGGAGTACAATTTGAAGGCTTCTTAGATGCTTGAGCGTTGAAGCGTTATTTTCCTTAAGCATCGAATATCTTAGGTTTGATCGTCTCGGCCTTGAGTATCTTCTGTTGATTCAGCATTCCTTTAGTCTTGTGTAGACATCAGAGTTTTCTGATTTTGTGGCACACATGGACATTCCTGCAAGGCTATGGAGAAATACCCAAAGTGTTCTTTGCCAAGCTATGACATCATCTCAGTAATGAATGTCTCAGTGCTTGATTCAGAGAAATATCATATTCAACCACTTGGTAAAATACTAATGCGGTGAAGCTACCATTCATAACGTCTTGCATAGTTGCTAGCAGAATTGAGTCCCCATGCTAGGATAGCATGTGAGGAAATAAATGACATAGATATGGAAGGAATGAGACTTGCCTGAGTGCGGAACCTCTTGATGAATGTCTATGCATCTTTTTCAGGTTCTTGCTTCAACCTCGTCAAAGTTTGAAATTCCTCCAAGTGCTCTGATGATGGAATGTCCGCCAAATCTTTTGGATCAGAACTTTCTTCGTTGAAGAGATGTGCAACCAAAGGCGTTTTCTCAGTACCAATCTTTTCAGCGTGGATCAACGCTCGTCTGAAGAACATATCATATCCCGGATCTTCCTGATTATGTGAAACTTGGTTTCTGTCCAGGTTGAACTTATGTTTACTTTGAGAGTGATGTATCCATAAGTATTTCCGAGTGTTCCTTCAAGGTCTCTTATTGAGATGGGATCATGAGTATCTTCTTGTCGAGTGATGTCTGCGGCTCTGAGGGTTTTCAGTGGAATGATGTTGATGGAGGTGTCAGCATTGATCAACGTTCTTCCGAATTCATTTCCTCTCAGATGGACTGTGGTAAGCAGTCCCCAGTCGTGCATCTCTAGCTAAAGGTTCATGGAATATTTCTGAGATGGACGGACGTTTGACACACTGTGATTCAGTGTTGTGAACATGTCTTTCCTTTGTGCTTTAGACAGATAGAGCAATTCATGTATATGTTCGACCAAGGATTGAACTGTTTCGTTGAATGATTGCTCGGAGAGATTGAAGTCCTGATTGAGAGAAGATATTTGTGCGTTCTTTCAGTCCCCAGTTGAAGCTCTCCTGGATCGACCTTCTCTTTGAAGATACGCTTCAAACATTGCAGTCACTTGTTGGATGATCGAAGAACCCATAAAGGCGACAATATCTGGGATTCTCCATATCTTCTTCAGTTGGCAATCTCCTGATGAATGGCAATTTGATTGCACCATGGATCTAGACTTACAGTAATTTGATCACTTCTTCAATGGGAAGAAGGAAGTTTGATTCTGCATCGTTCCTGTTTGTGGACACTAGGTCGGAACTTGTGCATTTACAGTTTGATTATCCTTCCTTGGTGCTTTCAGAGGAACTGGGGAAGCGTGTTTGCGTTGTGGCTCGGCTTTCCGTTTGCTCCCTTCTACAACAACATTTGTGGAAGGTTGGAGGTTGTACTGTTTGTTGATCAAACGCCTGTTACCTCGAGTTTCTCTTAGTTCCTCAGCCTTTGTAGCTTTTGCTTTTTACAGTAAAGCAGGTGAGGTAGTTACTGATCGCTTAGCCGCTTCATGAAGTTCTGAAAAGTCTGGAATCATAGATTCTCTAGTAAAGCTCTATAGACCGGGATCATTCCGTTGATGCACAAGTCTACAAGTTGCTGCTCTGTCACGTTTGGATCGTGACAGTCCAAGGCCTGAACTCTGAACCATTTCTCTCCAGCCAATGATGTTCCCTGGTGCGATGTTGTTGTACCGAGTATATGCTCAGCCTGTTAGACACTTCGATAACTCCTTTAAACAGACAACATGATTGTGTTCATGTTCTCCTAATGTAATTGCAGGAAATCCTACAATATACACCTCACAATAATTCATAATATCTAACACATATTTAAGATCAATAACCAATCTCTTTATTAATTGAGTTAAAAATTTTACAAGAAGGAAGTGAAATCAATAATGTTATTGCTACTCTAGACTTTCTCTCTCCTCTAAACTTTCTCTCCACTCTCTAAAAAGATCTCTCTCTTTTTCATAAGCTTATTCGGCTCTTTATATAGGACATTACATAATGGATGACAGCTAAGTTATCCTTTATTTTCGGATCTGACTTGCGACATTCTCGCAAGTGTACAAATGTAAAACCTCGAAACACTCCTAAATCTCGCTAGGTCTTCACATCTTTCTCGTGTTCTGGCTGTCGTCATCCGTTGCGTAATTTATGTTACTCGTCTGCGATGTCTTCGCAATGTGTCGTTTATGGATTTCGCAAGGGCGTTGGTGTTGCGATATTCTGATCCTACATCTTGCCTCTTCTCATGTCTTCTCTGCGAAGGAGAGAATGTCATGAGAACTAATCTATTCAAAATGCCGCAACTGTTCATTCTTTCATTCTTATCTGTTTTGACATGACTCCGTACTTTTACACAAAATTTATTACACGTATCCCTTCTTCCATCCATTTCCTTACACGTCTTTTTCAACCGTCCTCTCTCAACCGTTCATGTCTACTCTTCGCATTAAATGTGTTTGCCTTTTCGAGAATCCTTCTCTCTATATATATTTTTCTTACTCCTCTCTTTGTTCTTTTTTTACTCTCTTTCTTGTTTTCTCTGCAATTTCTCTTCTTCATCTCTCCGTAATTTCCGCTCCTGCTACTGTAAATCTTCTTCTTTTTACTTCTTTTGATCTTCCATCTTCTCTTCATTCCCATACTCTGAAAGATGCCTCCAGTCGGTCGTAGATATGAACATCTTTTGGAAGAAGTTCAAAAAGATTTGCTAGAGAAAGGTTTCACATTATCCACTATTCCCAATCAAGAATCTAAATCCATTCTCTCTGCCAAATTGTTTGCTAATCATCATTGTGATGATCAAAAATTCATAATTTCACTAGGTCAGTGATGCGTGTCGTAGGTGCAATCAAATTAATATCTTATTTCCACTCAATTAAAAATAATATAATGGAAGTCAAGTTCGTTCCCACGAAGAGCAGGGAGATTTAGTTGTCAAAAATTGTCACAATGGGGGTTTGTTTTTGATTCAAAGTAAATAACAAAGCAATTGAAAGTAATAAAGTTTGCAAGCAATGGAGAGAAATATGATCAGGGAATCCTTCTTTGTTACTAAACCGTCATCAAGTTATTATATTCATCCATTAATACAATTAATCACAAATTATTACCAACCGTGGAATAACAACTAGCTCAGTGCTATCCCCTAAATTCCTTAAATCACTGGGTACGGAAGCTCTCCAATACCAGATTCTATTCTTCAAAACCACCTAGTAGTAGCTCACTCAAGGTGTAATTTGTCCGAATGCTTTATCTTTTGTGAATTATAGATTGATCCTAGTAGTTAGACTCTTATCTCAAGGTCCACTTTCTAGTGTTGTTTATACACACAATCACTACACAGAATCCCTCTGCAAGGTCTTGTGTTCTCTACTTTTGTATGAATTTATTCGACTATTACTTATCTCCTAACTCAATACTAGCATTTGATTGTATCAACAAATTAATTCAGTTGGCCACCTAACAATCTATCAATCAATCATAAATATTCTAATTAGTATAAACAATCAATAATCATGTGAAGAACTTCAAAATAGATTTATATAATAACTCAAATCATGTCTAGAACTTAGAATTCATCCCCAATCACTAAGAAGTTTAGCTACTCATGGTACTAACAAAACCCATGAGTTTCATATTATATAATGGAAAAGAAATAGTTACGGTAATGAAGAACGCTCCAAAACCCTAGCTTTTCTCCCTTGTGTTCTTCTCTCCAAAACTTGATAAAAATTATATATTCCTTCCAAAAATACTAGATGAGCCTCTTATATAGTGGCCAAGTTGTAGTTGTGCCAGTGCATTAATCCCCGTGTAAAAATCAATTGCCAAAACTAGCCGAAATACCATATAAGGAAGCCACGTCCTAAAGTCTGTCCGTGTGAACGATTTATGCAAACAGCTAATGGGCGATAGAAGTCCAGCCCATCTCCTTTCTCTCGGCTGCTACATGGCCTGTCAGTTACATGGAACTGACAGGGTAAATTATGTTCGCTTTCACGGAATTCCCCTGTGATTACATACGGTGGGGAATTACCACCGTAGCTTCAACTGATTTTATGTACGGATTGAAAACCACTCTGTAGGTCTCCCTGTGTATATATCCGGTGCGAAAATCACACCGTAGCGGCAACTGAGTTTTAGTACGGTGAGAAAACTCTTCCGTAGGAACTCCTGTTACTTCTCAACTTCTTTGACAGAGAATAACTCAAATCCCCTCCTTCTTATAAACTCGATCATTCACCGAGATACATCATAGCACCTGCATGGATCACCACTGACTCTGTCTCCCTGATTCGGCTTCCAACTCCGTCAACTGTCAATGGCAGCAACCAAATATTCGTCTTCACAGCAGCTATAAGACTTCAACTAATCTTCCTGTTCGATCCTGACCAAACTCTGCAGCTCTCGGTCCGTATAACAGCTCCTTCCAACATCCCTGTCGTGTTCTTCATAGCTCCATCACCATTCTCCTTGAACTGTTATCACAGCAACCAAAGCTTTCATCATTTCTTCTCTATTTTCTCGCTGTCAAGAAACAAAGCTTCCCCATTTACATCTCGAGTCTCCTTCATTCCCTGAACTTACTCCAAACCCGAGCACAACCACCATCATTAATCACAGAAAACCATCCCTCGTTCCCTGGAAACTCTCTTAACTGCTCAACTTCATTCTGCCAATATATCTTCCACCATCAACAGCGCAGATTCTGCACTCGAGCTGAACCCATCTTCCTAATCTTCTCCGTCAATCACCAATAGCCACCTTCTTCAATCTTCATTTATACAACACAGCAATCACCGATCATGGCAGTATCTCCTTTCGACACCAATGACCGCAGCTCCATCAACTCCTTCCTTCCATACTCATTACTGCCATTCTCACGACCATTAACTCCATATCCATCGATGGCAGCAGCTCAAACCCAATGCCACAGAACCATATTCTTCCCTGACTTCTCTTCACTGATCTTCGATAATGGCAGCAGCATCCATTCTCTCTTCATTGCTGCCATCATCTTTATCTAACCCATTGCTCCATTCGATATCGAGAATCACTCAAACCAAGTCAACCTTCATTAATCCATTGAATCTAACAGTATGAGAATTGCCTGAGAACTGGTCGTGATGCTTGCTGAGGAAGATGCTGGTGGCAGCCCCGAGTAAAGAGATGGATGCCTTAATAAATTCTGTGCACTCAGAAATTCGCCAACTTTTACTTGCTTCAAATACCCAAAAAATCTTCATACGACGTCGGAACGACACCATTCTTTCGTCGTTGGCTTCATCTTTTCGTCCTCTTCACGGTGATATCAAGAACTCCTCAATTTGGATGAGTTCCACTTGGTCTTTGTCCCTTCTCAGCTTGCGGCTAACTTCTTTTATTGCACAATTAAGTGTAAATTCACTTCTTTTGGATGATTCACCTAGCAAAACATAAATAAGAGAAAACAAACGTAATATACAATAATTTGCAAGAAACTAAGCAATTACTAGCATGGATTCGACACAAAATATATGCAAAATATGCACTTAACAAATTCCCCCACACTTGGCTTTTGCTAGTCCTCGAGCAAACTATCTAAATACAACAACTCCATGTCGCCGAGGTTACGGTTACTCTTAGCATGAATAACAGGCCTTTAAACCCCTAGGTGTCCCTAGTGGACGAGTTATAGTCTCGTGAGGGCTTACGAGAGGTATACCCACAAAACCAGCTCTAACTTCAAAGCATTCCAGCCTCCCAAGCATCCAAAGAGCTATGAGGACATAGAGTTTCTGCATGCTAGTAATAAGAAGTTAGAAATACCAAAGAACATATTCATTCTTAAATCTTGAGTGAGAAATAACCACACCATAATGAGAGAATGCGTGTTTGAGAGCGATCAATAAGCATTTTGCCTCGACTTCTGCTTCACTTAAAAGGATTTTATGATAATTGCACTCAATAAGACGGCTTTTTTATGGGTCTCACATGTGTGCAGGTAGGAATGAAGAGAGAATCCTACACACGTTGAATGGTGGGAAGGAAACCTTCCGAAGTATTTCTGGAGACTCCACAAAATCGTGGAAAATAAAGATATTTTTCTGATGATCTCTACGAAAGGAAATCAACCACTATAACAAGGATGAGAGTACTTACCACCTTCACATCTGATTGCAATGATGAAAGCACCACTCTCACAGCATCTAATAGAAACGTCTTCCTTCCTTCGGCTTGTCTTCTTCATCTTGGTCTTCGGTCTTCAACTGTTGATGATAAAATCTTGAATTTCGTAGAACTCTGACAATTTATAACTCTTTTCCTCAATTTCCTTGTTGCTTGAAACTTCTTTATATATTTTTCTTCCCCATGGCCTTATTGAACAAATAACAACCTAAATGCAAATCTCATTGTATATATATATATTTTTTTGAAGAGAGATTGCAACTAAAACAATAAATATGAAATAAAATTAACATGGCCCTGAAAGAAGTACGTTACCACTTTGATCTTCACAACTTGTAATGCCTTCGTATCATAAACTTCAATAACTCTCATCTTTTGATTTTCTTCGCTCTTGTAATAAGTCTTCATACTTAGATATAGACTTCCGCTCTTTATATGTAAGTCTTCAACATTTATATAAAAATCTGCTCATGTATATGTTGCTTTACTTGAATATGAAATTTCGCTCTTCCTTGTATTGTTACTTGTAAACCTCAAACGTCTTCAACTTTCCTTGTAAATTTTGATGTCGCTCCACTTGTTGATGATGATGGTGTTTCTATGGATCTGTTGTTGTCGAGAGAGAGAATGGTGCTAACTGCAAATCAAACTACAAGAAGGTGGTTTTCGTCTATAGACGTCACCCTTATGATTGATAAAATTAGCACTCAAGAGATCAAAAATAGTGCTTCTATTGGTGGGAGGTTGGGTAGCTCACCATTCTACCCGGAATTAACGTACGGTGACACACACTCAAAAGAAAGCTCTTTAGTCAGCTACAAAGAAAATTTGGTCTGGTGCCTTGGTTGATATGAAAATGGGTAGTCTCCACTAATGATTTATCAGCAACTCTAATAATGCATTTCTCCCTGCTCCTAATTTGGATCACCGGCATGATTAAATCCATTATTTAACACTCCAATTCGTAAGAAATCCTAATGTAGTTCCCTAACACTTCCAAGTTCAGTTATGTCGGTCAGAATCTCTATGTAAACATACCTAGAAGTATGCTAGTGACTCTAAAATCTCTACAAGTTGGAGGTTTTATTAAAATATATACAAAGAAATTGAAAAATATATATGCAAAATACTCCCCCACACTTAAACTTCACATTGTCCTCAATGTGTAAAACCGAAAAGTTCTGAATTCTGACGTAACAGCAGATAAAACGCAAAAACTGTGCAAATTGGTAAGGAATTTGGAAAAACTCCATTTCACAAAAGTTCTTCATCTACGTGTTTTCTACAAAGTATCCAAAGGGCACAGTGTTTCGATAAACGGTCTGACAGTTATGGTCTCTGGACTGAACTACGCGCAGTCTGAATTTTTCTGACGAAAAGGTATTCGTCATAATTTTCTTCTAAAATAGATTACGGACTCAATGAAATTAAACATGGGGATGCAAATATGATATTAAAACAATAAAAAACAAAAATAGAAGGGTTTAAGATACAAAACCTATGGGTTGCCTCCCATTTAGCGCTTGGTTTAAAGTCGTCAGCCCGACTTGGCATTCTCCTTACTAGTCCTCCAGAGGGAGTAAATCGCGAAGCTCTATCTCGTCCACATTCACATAAGAGATGTTTTCATAGTATGGCTTCAATCTATGGCCGTTGACCTTAGAAGTAGTCCCATCTCTAAGACTAGTGATATCAACTGCACCATGAGAATAAACATTAGTAACAACATATGGTCCAATCCATCTGGACCTTAGCTTACCAGGAAATAACTTAAGATGAGAATGAAATAAAAGAACTTTCTGTCCCACAACAAAATTCTTCCGAGAAATAATCTTGTCATGGAAAAGCTTAGTCTTTTCCTTATATATACGAGAACTCTCGTAAGCATCATTACGTATCTCCTCTAGCTCATTGATTTGTAGTTGCCTATGTTTCCCCACTTTATCATACTCCATGTTGCACATCTTTACCGCCCATAAAGCCTTATGCTCAAGTTCAACTGGGAGATGACAAGATTTGCCATAAACCAACCGATATGGAGACATACCAATCGGTGTCTTATATGCTGTTCTATACGCCCAAAGTGCATCGTTGAGTCTATAACTCCAATCCTTTCGTGTAGCATTAAAAGTTTTCTCAAGGATGGACTTAATCTCACGATTTGAAATTGCAGCTTGCCCACTAGTTT
This sequence comes from Papaver armeniacum, assembly GCA_023531295.1. Taxonomy (NCBI): domain Eukaryota; kingdom Viridiplantae; phylum Streptophyta; class Magnoliopsida; order Ranunculales; family Papaveraceae; genus Papaver; species Papaver armeniacum. The sequence goes on along the minus strand of JAJJWW010017297.1, from coordinate 129,595 downwards.
GTGGGTGATACGGCGTACCAATCTTGTGTGTAATGTTGTACTTCTTGAGGAGAGCATGGAAGGATTTCTTAAAGTGCGAGCCTCCATCACTGATAACCACTCTTGGTGTACCATGTCTAAAGAAAATATATTCCTTCACAAACTCACAAACAACTTGAGAATCATTAGTAGGGGTGGCTTTAGCTTCCACCCATTTAGAAACATAATCCACAAAGAAGAAGTATATAAAATTTTCCATTCGAATTAACAAAAGGACCCATAAAATCAATGCCCCACACATCAAAAATCTCGACAGTGAGAATAGGATTGAGTGGCATTTGATTTCGAGCACCTAGATTGCCCGTTCGTTGACATCGATAACAAGATTTGCAAAAAGCATATGCATCCTAAAATAGGGTAGGCCAGTAAAAGCCACTCTCAAGGACTTTGAGAGCGGTACGTTTTGCACCAAAGTGACCACCACAAGCATAAGAATGACAAAAAGATAGAATTGACTGAAATTCAGAGTTTGGTACGCACCTGCGGATAATTTGATCAACACCATATTTCCACAAGTAGGGATCATCCCACACATACTGCTTGGCTATTTTCTTAAGCTTTAGCTTTTGAAAATTAGACATCGTACTAGGTACTTGCCTTGTAACCAAATAGTTCACTATATCAGCATACCAAGGTGTTGATTCTTCAATTGAGAAAAGTTGTTCGTCTGGAAAACGATCATGTAAGGGGAGTTCTTCTTCGGAAACAACAAGTCTACTAAGATGATCGACAACTGTATTCTCAACACCTTTATTTTCTCTAATTTCCATATTGAATTCTTGTAGCAAAAGAATCCAACGTATGCGTCTTGGCTTAGCCTCCTTCTTTTTTAATAGGTATCGTAGTGCTGCATGATCAGAATATACAATCATATTGGTACCCACCAAATAAGCTCTGAATTTTTCTAATGCAAATACTACAGCCAACAACTCTTTCTCAGTAGTGGAATAGTTGATTTGAGCATCATTTAGGGTCCTTGATGCATAATAAATCACATGTGACCTATTGTCTACTTTTTGACCCAAAACAGCTCCGACTGCATAATCACTTGCATCACACATTAACTCGAACGGCAAACTCCAGTCAGGTGACTTAATAATTGGTGCAGTAGTCAAAAATTCCTTCAATTTATTAAAGGCATCCTTGCACTCCTGGTCGAAGTTAAAGGCAACCTCTTTTTGCAACAATCTGCACATCGGCATTGAGATTTTGGAGAAATCTTTGATAAACCTCCTATAAAAACCTGCATGACCAAGAAACGAACGAATTTCCCTCACCGAAGTGGGGTATTGTAAGTTCCTAATCAAGTCTATCTTTGCCTTGTCTACCTCGAGCCCTTGAGAGGACACGATGTGGCCAAGTACAATTCCATGGTCTACCATAAAGTGGCATTTCTCCCAGTTTAAAACAAGATTAGTGTCTATGCATCTTTTAAGCACAAGTTCAAGATTATTTAAACAAATATCAAATGAATCACCATAAACACTGAAGTCGTCCATAAATACCTCAATGATATTTTCCATGTAATCGAAAAATATACTAACCATACATCTCTCGAAAAGTGGCAAAGCGCATTGCAAAGACCAAATGGCATTCTTCTATATGCGAATGTACCGAAAGGACAAGTGAAAGTAGTCTTCTCTTGATCCTCCGGTGCAATAACAATTTGATTGTAGCCCGAATAACCATCCAAAAAGCAATAATGAGAATGTCCCGCTAACCTCTCTAACATCTGATCAATGAAAGGCAAAGGAAAGTGATCCTTGCGGGTAGCCGAATTGAGCTTTATGTAGTCTATGCACACTCGCCATCCTGTTTGAACTCTTGTTGGAACGAGTTCATTATCTTGATTTCTAACAACAATGACACCTGATTTCTTAGGCACCACTTGCACCGGACTAACCCATTTGCTGTCAGAAATTGGGTAAATCACCCACACACTTAGTAATTTGAGGATCTCTTTCTTCACGACCTCCATCATTGGGGGGTTAAGCCTACGCTGAGCATCACGTACTGTCTTGATATCATCTTCCATAAGGATTCTATGCATGCACATGGATGGACTAATGCCTTTTATGTCAGCAATTGTCCAACCAATAGCCGTTTTGTGCTCTTTCAGAACCCTAAGGAGGCATTCTTCCTGTATTGTTGTGAGATTCTTTGCAATAATGACTGGAAACTCTTCCCCATAACCCAAGTAAGCGTACTTTAAGTGATCAGGTAGAGGTTTCAGCTCTAATTTAGGTGCCTGCACAACAGAAGGTAAAGGAACTTCATCAGTTACAGGTAAAGAGATATATGAAATATTACCTCTTCTAACTTCTTGTGATGCTGTTAAAGCACCACATGTCTCAACAAACTCCTTGGAAATATCAACGTCCAAGTTAGGCATGCCATGGACGTCCAAATCAATGCTATTTTGTAGCACAGATTCAAGTTCATCTTCTCTATTCAAATCAAACGTCTGTTGTGCTAACGAACTAATAACATCAACAGAAAATGCGGAATGGATATCACTTGGATAACGCATGGCTTCAAAAATATTGAAGCGTATAACCTCTTTGTCAAACTCCATAGTGAGTGTTCCAAAGATCACAATCAATCTTCGTCTTAGCAGTCTTCATAAATGGTCTCCCAAGAAGTAATGAAGTAGACGAACAATTGTCCCCATTCTGCATATCCACAACAAAGAAATCAACCGGAAAGATTAGTTCATTCACTTGCACCAACACGTCTTCCACGAGTCCCTTAGTATATATGTTAGACTTATTAGCTAATTGAATGATAATCCCTATCTCCTTTAAAGGTCCGAGATTCAATGAATCATAAACATCGGCTGACATCACGCTTATGGAAGCTCCCAAATCAAGCAAAGCACGCTCGAACCGTTTTTCACCAATAGTAACTGGCACTGTAAAACCACCAGGATCTTTACACTTTGCAGGCATCTTCTTTAGCAACATAGCTGAAGCACTTTCGCCCACCTGAGTGATCTCGTTAGCAATCAACCTCTCCTTCCTTGTACACAAATCCTTCAGAACTTTGGCATACCTGGGTACCGTTCTGATGGCCTCAATAAATGGAATGTTGATATGCACCTTGCTGAAAATATCCATAATCTCCTTGTCTAGAGCTTGCTTCTTTGACTTGGCAAAACGACTAGGAAAAGGAGGTGGTGTGGTAAAAGTAGGAACTGTGTCCTTAGGTTGGCCAGTTGAGGTTGGCTTTTCCTTTGGAACGGTTTCCACCTCTACTTCCTCTTCCAAGTCGTGACTAACCTTTTCTTGTTGTTTTGGCTCTTCAGTTTGCTTCCCACTTCTTAGAGTCACAGCATTGACGTTCGCTCTTGGATTCACAAAAGGTTGTGATGGCAACTTTGCTGAATTCTGTGCTTTTATTTCATTCATGTCTGTAGCCAATTATCCCATTTGAAATTGCAAGTCCTTTATTGCCATGTCTTGTTTCTGCAGGATTACATCTTGACGCTGAGCATTGGCATCTTGCTTTTGCATCATCATTTTCATCATATCCTCTAAACTAGAATTTTGAGTCTGTTGTTGAGGCTGAGGTGGAGGTTGTGGTCGGAACTGTGGTTGTTGAAAACCACTCTGTCTCCCATAAGGATTAGGGTTGCAGCTTGCTGATTTGCATAACTGAAATTTGGGTGATCTTTCCAACCTGGATTATAAGTATTAGAGTAGGGATCATACCTTGGCATCTGATTAGGGAACACAGCATTCACCTGTTCAGACTCTTCTTCATAAGAAGGAATAATCACTGCTTCCATTCGTTGTACTACCTTTTCTATGTTGTTCATCCGTTGCTCTGACTGTGCAGACTCTCCCATCTCGCTAACTCTTCTGATATTAGAGTTGTTTCTGGTGTAGAATTGTTGAGCATTAGAAGCCATACTCTCAATCAAACTGGTTGCCTGCGAAATTGTCTTCTCAGTAAGTGAACCACCGGCAGCTGCATCAATCAAATTCCTTTGTTATGGAAGTAATCCTTCGTAGAAGTATTGAATGATAAGTATTGAGGATATATTATGGTGTGGGCAGCTTGCCAACAACTTCTTATACCTCTCCCAATATTCATATAGAGACTCCCCAGACATCTGTAGAATGCCACTAATCTCCTTACGAACAGATGCCGCTTTGGAAGCAGGAAAATATTTCTCCAGAAATAGCTTTTTCATCTCAGTCCATGTTGTAACACTCCCTGGAGGAAGACAATACAACCATTCTTCTCGCTAAGTCTCATTAATGAGAACGGAAGGCTTGTAGCATCGCCATATCTCTATCTGCGGTTACATGCCTCAGACTTGTCATTGTGTTCTGGAACTGTTGAAGGTGTCGATTTGGATTTTCACCTGGATGTCCCTTGAACTTTGGTATATGATGAAGTAGATTCGACTTCAGCTCCACTGGGTTAGTGATTGCAATGCACAGTGGTTGCGAATCTAAGCATGGAGATGTCAACTCTCTTAACTTCCTCTCCGGAGGTGGAGGATCTATCTCGTCGTTTGTATTAACCATCTCTTCTGTAGAAAGTTCTGGTTGCAACTGTGGACGTGCTTGTAGTACTGTTCCCTTGCGAGTTTCAATTCCGCACCTCAGGTAATCCCAATCTTTCGGTGCCAGGGATTAAGTACCTGAACAAAATTCTCAAAAAGCTAAATCAAAAACTAAAAATAAGACTAAAAACAAAAAGAAAACAAAAAGAAATAACAACTAAAGCTACCAACTGCTCCCCGGCAGCAGCGCCAAAATTTGATGCGTGTCGTAGGTGCAATCAAATTAATATCTTATTTCCACTCAATTAAAAATAATATAATGGAAGTCAAGTTCGTTCCCACGAAGAGCAGGGAGATTTAGTTGTCAAAAAGTGTCAGAATGGGGGTTTGTTTTTGATTCAAAGTAAATAACAAAGCAATTGAAAGTAATAAAGTTTGCAAGCAATGGAGAGAAATATGATCAATGAATCCTTCTTCGTTACTAAACCGTCATCAAGTTATTATATTCATCCATTAATACAATTAATCACAAATTATTACCAACCGTGGAATAACAGCTAGCTCAGTGCTATCCCCTAAATTCCTTAAATCACTGGGTACGGAAGCTCTCCAATACCAGATTATATTCTTCGAAACCACCTAGTAGTAGCTCACTCAAGGTGTAATTTGTCCGAATGCTTTATCTTTTGTGAATTATAGATTGATCCTAGTAGTTAGACTCTTAGCTCAAGGTCCACTTTCTAGTGTTGTTTATACACACAATCACTACACAGAATCCCTCTGCAAGGTCTTGTGTTCTCTACTTTTGTATGAATTTATTCGACTATTACTTATCTCCTAACTCAATACTAGCATTTGATTGTATCAACAAATTAATTCAGTTGGCCACCTAAACAATCTATCAATCAATCATAAATATCTAATTAGTATAAACAATCAATAATCATGTGAAGAACTTCAAAATAGATTTATATAATAACTCAAATCATGTCTAGAACTTAGAATTCATCCCCAATCACTAAGAAGTTTAGCTACTCATGGTACTAACAAAACCCATGAGTTTCATATTATATAATGGAAAAGAAATAGTTACGGTAATGAAGAACGCTCCAAAACCCTAGCTTTTCTCCCTTGTGTTCTTCTCTCCAAAACTTGATAAAAAATTATATATTCCTTCCAAAAATACTAGATGAGCCTCTTATATAGTGGCCAAGTTGTAGTTGTGCCCGTGCATTAATCCTTGTGTAAAAATCAATTGCCAAAACTAGCCGAAATACCATATAAGGAAGCCACGTCCTAAAGTCTGTCCGTGTGAACGATTTCTGCAAATAGCTAATGGGCGGTAGAAGTCCAGCCCATCTCCTTTCTCTCGGCTGCTACATGGCCTGTCAGTTACATGGAACTGACAGGGTAAATTATGTTTGCTTTCACGGAATTCTCCTGTGATGACATACGGTGGGGAATTACCACCGTAGCTTCAACTGATTTTATGTACGGATTGAAAACCACTCTGTAGGTCTCCCTGTGTATATCTCCGGTGCGAAAATCACACCGTAGCGGCAACTGAGTTTTAGTACGGTGAGAAAACTCATCCGTAGGAACTCCTGTTACTTCTCAACTTCTTTGACAGAGAATAACTCAAATCCCCGGCTTCTTATAAACTCGATCATTCACCGAGATACATCACAGCACCTGCATGGATCACCACTGACTCTGTCTCCCAGATTCGGCTTCCAACTTCGTCAACTGTCAATGGAAGCAACCAAATATTCGTCTTCATAGCAACTATAAGACTTCAACTAATCTTCCTGTTCGATCCTGACCAAACTCTGCAGCTCTCCGTCCGTATAACAGCTCCTTCCAACATCCCTGCCGTGTTCTTCATAACTCCATCACCATTCTCCTTGAACCGTTATCACAGCAACCAAAGCTTTCATCATTTCTTCTCTCTTTTCTCGCTGTCAAGAAACAAAGCTTCCCCATTTACATCTCGAGTCTCCTTCATTCCCTGAACTTACTCCAAACCCGAGCACAACCACCATCATTAATCACAGAAAACCATCCCTCGTTCCCTGGAAACTCTCTTAACTGCTCAACTTCATTCTGCCAATATATCTTCCACCATCAACAGCGCAGATTCTGCACTCGAGCCGAACCCATCCTCCTAATCTTCTCCGTCAATCACCAATAGCCACATTCTTCAATCTTCATTTATACGACACAGCAATCACCAATCATGGAAGCATCTCCTTTCGACACCAATGACCGCAGCTCCATCAACTCCTTCCTTCCATACTCATTACTGCCATTCTCACGACCATTAACACCATATCCATCGATGGCAGCAGCTCAAACCCAATACCATAGAACCGTATTCTTCCCTGACTTCTCTTCACCGATCTTCGATAATGGCAGCAGCATCCATTCTCTCTTCATTGCTGCCATCATCTTTATCTAACCCATTACTCCATTCGATATCTAGAATCACTCAAACCAAGTCAACCTTCATTAATCCATGAAAGCTAACAATATGAGAATTGCCTGAGAACTGGTCGTGATGCTTGCTGAGGAAGATGCTGGTGGCAGCCCCGAGTAAAGAGGTGGATGCCTTAATAAATTTTGTGCACTCAGAAATTCGCCAACTTTTACTTGCTTCAAATACCCAAAAAATCTTCATACGACGTCGGAACGACACCATTCTTTCGTCGTTGGCTTCGTCTTTTCGTCCTCTTCACGGTGATATCAAGAACTCCTCAATTTGGATGAGTTCCACTTGGTCTTTGGCCCTTCTCAGCTTGCGGCTAACTTCTTTTATTGCACAATTAAGTGCAAATTCACTTCTTTTGGATGATTCACCTAGCAAAACATAAATAAGAGAAAACAAACGTAATATACAATAATTTGCAAGAAACTAAGCAATTACTAGCATGGATTCGACACAAAATATATGCAAAATCTGCACTTAACAGTCAGATTCTCGCAGGTCTTCCCATTCCTCTCTACAACCCCGATCTTCCCTTGTTTTATGAAATTCTTGCTCATGCGAAATTCTCGCGAGCCATCTATCAATTAAGCGGGGATTGTATCCGCTTAATGCTTGAGTTCGCCAACCGTGGTGCCGGTAAAGGATCCCTTTATTCCAAAGAAGTCAGAGATCCTAAGTTTGAGGACTTAGAGATATTCGCTGAAAAGTATTCAGTAGAGAGTTTCTTTGAAAATTATGAAATAATAAATATGAAGAACGATAGAACTCGCTGGGGTGCACGTTTGAAGAGAAAAGAAAATATTCCCAGCGACAAAATACTTATGCAAGATATCGATTGGCATTCTGGCAGGAACAATGTTCCTCGCCATTCCAAAGACGACAAATGGTGCGTCTTTCCACTACTTTTGAATGGACCTTATATTTCAGGTTCAAATGTGCTCCCTGCGAATCTCGCCAATTATTAGCCTTGGGTATTTAATTGGCCTGAGAAAGCAAAAAAGGTATGCTTCCTAAATTTTGCTCAATTTGAAATCTTCTCTCCTTTTTATACTTACTAACCTTGCGAAATTTTCAGATTATCAAGTTGAGGAAGAGTTATAAAAGAAATGCTCAGGAGAGTACTTTAGCAGCACTCCGTTCGATCATGGATGAAGTAAGAAATACTTTTCTTTATTATTTTTAACAATATTGTTGCCTCTGTTTCTTATCTTCATTTGTGGGCGAAGGTTGGTGCTGAGATCGCTGGAGAGGAAGAAAATCCTAAGAAGACCAAAGGTAAAGGTAAATTTTCTCTTCGTTTATCTAACTTACCATTTTTGCAGACGTTTATAACCTTTCTGATGAAGCCATCCTTCTTCACTCATTTCCTGAACCTATGGATAATGATGCTCTTCTTGCTCATCTCAACGATTCTTTGGATAGCTTTTCAAATAACAACATTAAATCTCTTCCTCTAAACGAACTTCAATCCAAATTTCGCCTCTTAGAAATTGATCATAGATCTAGTTTAGGCTTAGCCAACCAACTTAAACATCTGTATCTTAGTTCCAAAGAGAAAATTAATACTTTAAGGAAGAAAATTAGTGATCTTATAGATGACAAAGATCGCATCGCTAGTCAAGGTGCCCAAGCATTAGCGAAATTCCAAAAAACTCTTCTTGAAGTTCAAGTTGAACGGGATGAATCTATCCGCCAAAATGTTATACTTAGCGAAAGAGAGAATCGAATTCGCTCCCTTCTTCTCATAAACAATGACGATGAATTCGCTTGGGATGTGAAGGTTCTAGATGACGCCAGAAATAATTTAGGTGTTAACGTTAGCCTTTAAGCTGAGCATACGGCCTTGATTAGGGATATGATTTCTGATAAAGAAGGTTGTTAATTATTCTTCTTTATTTTACTGTTTATTTTTTATGAAGCTGTCATTAAGTTACTAATTCATTGTCATATGTTCGCAGAGGCTGAGCAGAGATTTCGCAAAAGAATTGAAGAACTTGAGTCTGAGAAAGAACAGCTCGCAAAGGATTTCTCTCTTCGAAATGACAAATATTCCAAATTGAAGAAGCAACTACAAATTACTGTAGCGAATTTCAAAAATGATGTTGTTCTCTTCCGCAATTAGACTATTAAGACAGTCTGCGATGACAACAACATTCCTCATTCTTCATACCCTTGTCTCCTTGACGAAATCCCTGAGAATGTGCCTTTTTTGGATATCTCTGACAGTGATGCTAGCGAAGAATAGGAATCAAATGAAGGTGAAGAAGTAGAAGAATCTGATGAAGACGAAGAAAATGAAGAGGAAGAATCGACCAAGAAATAATTCTTTTCTCTTCTTTCTCTTTTGTAATATCTGTACATTCCTTCTTTTAATCTTCTATTTTTGTAATCTTTTGTTGCGAATTTCTTGGATCTTCAAATATTATTTCTACCTTTGTTGTTCCTTTCTGCACATGTTAAAAGAACAATTCTTTTTTTGCAATAAAGTTAGTCAATATATTATCAATCTTTCATTTTATGAGCGCGTAAATCTATCATATGAAGACAAATAACATGTTTTTATTCTATACATTCCCATACTTGCCTTTGTTATTTGCGTTCAAATGAGAGATTAAGCAAGTTACTTTCGAATAGTGATATGTGTTCATGCCTCAATCTCGCAACTGTTGCTGCTGAATTTTCGCAAGCAAGGAAATCTTGTTTCTTCCAAGACTTCATTTTTTCTTTTTCTCTTATGTGATCTTATTTTGCCTTCCTAGTTAAAGGTCTTACTGTGCCACCTCTTGTCATTGCGACAAAATCGCAGGACGTCTTTACACTTTCATGTAATGACCCCTTGATCTTGCCTTATCATTTCTTTAGTATTGTTGCCTCTGCAGGATAGTTTTATTGCGACAATATGACAGGCCTAAAAATCCTTGCGAAATTAAAGCCCCATGACATTGCCGTCTTGCGACGAAATCGCAGGACGTCCTTACACTTTCATGTATTGACCCATTGATCTCGTCTTATCTTTATTTTTTGTATTATTGCCTCTTCAGGATTGTCGCACAAATATGACAAGCCTAAATTTTCTTGAGAAAATAAAGCCTCATGACATTTGCGTCTTAAGACACTTATCAACTCCCTAATGGAGGGTGCCGCCCTTATCATCTCCCTGGTTGCCCCTTCAAGGAGGCGTACTTATGCCATACAAGGCTAGCTCCCCCCCATCCGGTCTTAACAACAACCAGTTGTTTTCGCAGCCTCTTATCCCTTTTGCCTATAGGGCTTATGGTTACGAGACTACACCCTAAGTGGAGTTTTCTTCGGCCGAGTGCAAAGATATGCCGAGACTTGCCAAGAATGGCCGAGACACTTCAAATGCCCCAGGCACTCTTGGCTCAACCGTGTACCTCGGCGCCTTGGTCAAATGCTGACTCCTTAGAAGAGACCCTCGGTCGTCCAATCCAAGTCTTAAGCTTAGATTGAAAATCCAAAGTATCTCCCCTGGATGGGCTTTGTTGACCCCAATTCTCCATGACTCAGGTTCCAGGGGAGGTGTAACCTTTTCCCTGAGCCATGCAATAGGTACCCCCTTCTATGACACACTTTAGGTCTTACATTTGCCTCTTAAGAAATTTTGATTTCGCGAACTAGGGTGTACGCCATAGTTGGTTTGCCTCTGTCTGATTAATTTTTTGATTCTTTTGCATGTAAATTCTTTTGTAATTTCGCAATCATATCTTTATATTTCATAATATATTCTCTTCTTCTGCATATCAACTTCCTTTCGCAACCTCATCTCTCCTATTCATAAGAAAGATTTTTTTTTTTTTTTTTTTTTATTTATTTTTTTAAACCCAACTTACATTTCTCGTCTTCCTCCCAATTTTTTCTTTGACAATCAACAACTACATTTATTCTTTGAGTCTCTTACTTCTGCTACTTTCTGCCTCTGCATTTTTGAATTTTCCTGTCATTTTCTTGTCTGTTGCGAAGCCTTCGCTACCTCCTATCTTCATCATTTTTTGGTTTCGCAGCATTTCTTCCTCTCTTTGTTCTATTACATATACCATTAATCTTTCACCTCTTTGTTTTTCTTTGATGTTGTGTTTCCAATTCTTCTTCTTCGCAGCTCTTTCTTCGCAGGATTCTATATCAATTTCATAACATTTCTTTCCTTCAACCCAATCTCCCTTTATGATGCCAACACCAGTGGGATGAGGGAACTTGATACATTGATGGAAAGTCGATGCCACACCTAAGATCTCATGTAACCATGGTCGTCCGATCGGCGCGTTGTATGGTGATTCCACATCAACTACACAGAATAAAATTTCAGAAGATAATCCTTTCAGTGGAATTCGCATATGAACTTCTCCTTTTGGCTTATTTGCAGTACCGTTAAAACCATAGATTTTGTACGTTAAAGGTATTAGATCTTCATCTTTCCCTCCCATAGTTTTATAAGTATGATAAAAAAGTATATTCACAGAACTCCCAGTATCAAGCAAAATTCTGTTGATTGCCCATGAATTCTCAGCTTCATCATCTTCATCCTCACTAGGTTTTGGGTTGATCTCCAATCTTACCACCAATGGGTTGTCATGCATTTCTCCACCCTCAGGTACTTCTTCTGCGGTAAAAGAGATAGTATGCTTTTGCCATTCTTCCAGTGGCGATGTCTTCGCAATGTTCATTATTTCTTTATCATCAGCATCTCTTGCGAAAACCTTGCTGAGAGTGTTATCGTGAAAATCTTCAATTGTCTTGTATGAGTGAACGATGGAGTTACAAAACAGATTTTTTTGCCTTTGCGCCAACTTCAATCACAAATGTTTCTCTTTCTTTTGCTGTATTTGGCTTGTGAATATCTGGAGGAGGTGGTAATGCTTGAGTTTGCGTTTGTCCTACCATAAAGTGATTTAATTTTCCCTGATCTATCATTCTCAGAATGATTCTCTTTATATTTCTGCAGTCATTTGTTGTATGTACATGGAAGTGATGATAAGAGCAAAATTCATTACTTCTATAGCTTGGAGGTGGTTCGCTCCCCATGTTCCACGGTGCAGGTATATTTTCCATTAGGATTATAGCTTCCCATATCTTCTCCACACTAGCATTCAAAGGTGGCATTTTGATTTCTTCCCATATTATTTTTGGATTTCGCTGTCCTCTGTGAAAGTTTTGCCTTTGACCTCCATAAGTTCCTTGCGGTTGATGACCTCCATAAGTTTCTTGTGGCTGATCAAGTCTTTGGATTTTGTTATTTCCACCACGGCTATAGAAGTTTCTCTCTCTCTCAAATTATTCTTGATCACGGCTCCCCATAGCTACTAGCTTTTGCTGTCCATCTCCCATTACTCTCTCTTGTTATCCTTGCGAGGTGCTCGCCACTGTATTTATTAATTTGGGTAATAAGCTTGCATTCGCTGCTCTTGAACTTGTGTTCTCAATGGGGTATGATTCCATCTCGTTTTGCTTTTCCTCAAGAGCAATATACTCCTCATGTAGTTCTCGCAACTCAGTCATTGTGATTGTATTTTTGATTCTGAAAATATGAATGTATAACAGATTGGTTGCGAACATAGCATTGATGAATGATAGAATGAGATATCTTTCGTCCACACGACCAGCCATATCACTACACATTGTCTTCCACCTCACAGTTAGATGCTTCAAACTTTCGCCAACCCTTTGCTTCAACCCAAATACATCTTCAATGCCAGGTCGCGAGGAATTGTTACTTATATATGCCCCTAAAAATATAGTTTGCAAGTGATTGAAAGAGGTTATAGTATTCTTTGGCAAACCTTCAAACCATTTTAATGCCTCTCCTGTTAAACTTGATGCGAAATACTTGCATAATATTGCATCATGGTTCTCCCATTGTAGCATACATCTCACATAAGCTTTGATGTGTTGGACTGCACAAGTTGTTCCATCAAAAATGCGTAGGCAAATTGCATTTTGGGGGTATTCCTCCTAATTGTACTTCTTGTGTAAATGGAGTTTTCGCAGCTTCCTCTATGGCTTCATCTAATTGTCTCTTACCTCCTCCTCTCTTATTATTTATCATTCCTCTCATTTCCGCTAACTCTCTCAAAATTTGTTCATTTATACCAGAATTTGGATCCATTGGTCTTTTCAACTCCGCCTTTCTTCTCCTGCGCTCATCTCTATTTTGACTTCATTGTCATCATTTTCTTCTCGTCTTTCTCTACGATCTCCTCTTTCACTTCTTTCATTAATTCGCACACCGTCATATCTATCATTTTATCCCCTTCGCCGTCTTTCAATTCTCCTTTGTACTCTATCATATTCTTCATTGATATTAGCATTATTGCGGTTTCGCTCACGCCTCCTTTCTCGATTATCATGGTTATTCTGTCAAATTGCCTCTTGTAGCTCTTGTTCTTCCACTTCTGCTCTTAGTCTTTCTCTCTCGCGAGCTAAATGTATTTGTTCAGCATAGTGTCTTTCAATTTCATCCTCAATTGCTCGTTCATTTCTTTGTATTTCTCTCTCGTGTAAATTTTTCCTTCCTTCTTCCTGATTTTCTTCGCCATCTCGATTATTTCGCCCTTGACGGTGTTTATTTCCCTGATTTCTATCATTTTCCCCATTTTGAAGAGTTTCAGCACGTTGGATATAACGATCTTCCATTATTTCTCTTCCTTCGCAACGTTCTTTGCCTGGATTTTGTTCCCTCTCGAGTTTCTTCATTAGCATTTTCTATAGGCAAATTTTGTCTTATTTCTTCTCTAACTGATCTTGAACGTGATCTTGTAGTGCTTCTTGACCTCCTATTTTGTAATCTTATGTTTTCCATCCTCAATTCATGATTTTTCCTTGTCAAATTCGCACGTTCTTCTGCTTCCAACCGCCTTTCTTCACGTATTGTTTGCCTCAATATCTCGAATGCTGCAATCTCTTCATTTCCATGAATTATTCCTCCAATTACTTCTTGATCTCTCTCCTCTTGTCCATTATTTCCTAATTGCTGCTCTTCTCCCATTTCATCTGCAGAGTCTGATCGCCAAGTATGTACACTCACTCTATCATAATCCACAACTCTATTCTGTATTGGTGGTGTATGTTGAATTGGCGGTTGAACTGGCGGTTGATTTTGATTTTCTCTGTTGTTCCTTGTATTCATTCTTGAAGATTCTTCTATCTCGTCTCTCATTTCTCCAGCAAGTCTCCTACTCCTTCTAACAGTTGTTGGTTGCTTTGATGCATGTCTTCTTCTAGCCATTTTTCAATTTTAATGAATTGTTGAAAATTATAAGAAATTTACTCCAAATTCTTTCAGATCACCATATCTATCTTCAATCAGTCCCTGTTTCTAGCGCCATATGTAATTACAGGAAATCCTACATTACACACCTCACAAGAATTCATAATATCTAACACATATTTAAGATCAATAACCAATCTCTTTATTAATTGAGTTAGAAATTTTACAAGAAGGAAGTGAAATCAAGAATGTTATTGCTACTCTAGACTTTCTCTCTCCTCTAAACTTTCTCTCCACTCTCTAAAAAGATCTCTCTCTTTTCATAAGCCTATTCGGCTATTTATATAGGACATTACATAATGGATGACAGCTACGTTATCCTTTATTTTCGGATCTGACTTGCGACATTCTCGCAAGTATACAAATTTAAAACCTCGCGACACTCCTAAATCTCGCTAGGTCTTCACATCTTTCTCGTGTTCTGGCTGTCGTCATCCGTTGCGTCATTTATGTTACTCGTCTGCGATGTCTTCGCAATGTGTCGTTTATGGATTTCGCAAGGGCGTTGGTGTTGCGATATTCTGATCCTACACCTAATACCTTCGGGAATCGAGAAACATGTTCTCGAGCATTCCCTGTTCCATTTTAAAGTGTAAACGTTGGAGAAGTATAACCGTTCGGGAGAGGGATCTTCTGTGTAGCAGCAGGATATGGAGGTTGATGAAGATGGACAGATGGTGTCTTGTCTTTTCCTCGAGCCTCCATAAAGCGTTCCAAATCTTCTCGAGTGATGAAACCTGCAGACTCCTTCTCTGGTGGATTTTCTGTAGATATGCAGACTTCATCATCCACCACATGAATTGGAGAGATTTCAGGTCAGCAGTTGTTTCTTTGGATTTTCCTTTCTCCTTCTCTAACTGACGTCGCGGCTGAGCTTGTTCAGGCGAAAACTTGTCCGTGAGGTCCTTGAGATGGGCGCATAGCTCCTTCTGTGCCGTTGTCATCACTACCTAATTCTTGGCGAGAATTTCCCGAATCTTCATGAGATCGGTTATGGTGGGCGGATTTTCTCTGATTTCCTTGGGAGACCGGCCGAAGAGAGGATGGTTGCCTATGTTGGTTTAAGGAGGAGTGGTATCAGCAGCACCGATGTTGGAAGCGGGAACGGGTTCTGGAGTACCACTATTGTTGCTAGTACTGGCGTTGTTTGTGTTAGGATTCGTAACTGAACCTGACCTAAGATCAACCATTTTGTGAAAATTTGAGATTGCAACCGAGAGATTAATCTCCCACTGTGGTCTCCAATCTGTAGATGGGGAAAAACGATTTGCTGGTTTTTTAGGAAAGTGAAGCGACGACGGTGCGGACGAGACTCCTCAACCGAGCAAACTGCTTAACCTCACACAGATGCACTGCACGGGAGTGCTTTGAGTTCGAGAGATCAATTTGTAGGACTCCGGCCTAAACCAAGTCAATGGCCGTTCCAGAGTCAATTCGGTCACAAAGAGGGAGATGGGTTGATCTGTAGGAGGAAAGCTGAGAATTGTGTGGGATCAATAATGATCAATGATTGTGGATGTGTTGTGGGTTTCTGCAAATGATGAATAAGTTCGAATGATTGAGAGAGTGTTGCTCACACGATGATTCTTGGTTAGACGATGGATTGTCCGTTCAGTATCTCGTGGATTTTCTGTGTCTTGTTCAATCATGGATTCAGAGACTTATTTATATTGTCAGAATAGTGAACACATTGATCCCTGTAAGTGTGACAAATTCTTGAGTGAAAGAGTGGGAAAATGGGAAATCGTGGTAAAATCAGTTCCATGTCGTGTGAAGACTTGGTTGATCGTCCACCCACTACTTTGCTAACTCCTTCAACCGTTTGCACGACTTACTCACATTTATCATCGTGGATGAACACACGTGCCGGAGGACACCATACCAAAACCCTAATTGATATCCCCCATGTGACGTGATTGATGTCGCACGAACGTGGAGTCTGCAAAGCAGACGTGTATTTGATTAGTCAGTCATTGACTTATTAGACAGTGAGTCTAAGTTATGTTGAATTGAGCATGAGTGATGAATTCTCAGTGATTCATGGATTGAACATGTTAGACGTACAGTTCTTATATTGATATTGCTCGTCTGAGCAAATGTTGTAAATTCGAGCAACTGAGCAAGTATTGCTCGATTCGACGAATTACTGAATATTGATAGTTGGATCAATATTCGAGCAATTGAGCAAGTTTTGCTCATCAATATTCGAGCAACTGGGCAAGTATTGCTCAATCCGACGAATTACTGAATATTGATAAATTACTGAATATTGATAGTTGGATCAATATTCGAGCGACTGTGCAAGTATTGCTCAATTCGATGAATTATTGGTAACGTGACTCAATAAAATATAAATTAAAATATTGGTAGCCTACCAAATATTATGTAATTAATCTGAATGTTGATTACTGGATCAACATAAATTTATTAGTGTTTGAACTTGCTCAGAATGATGATTTGTGGAGCGTTTGTTCGAAACCCTAATTTTTGATCAATTGTTCGTCAATTAATGAATTGCTGAAAATAGCTCATGAGTGAGGGAGGGACCGACCACATGGTATGATGGACGACCATGTGGTGCCCAAGTGCTCGAGTGAGCATGCACCATGGTCCTTAGTTGACCGGTTGGTGAAAGAATGATGATTAAATGTCGGTTTCATCATTTATTAAAATAATGCTCGTCTGAGCATTAGGTAATAAAACCTTAATTTATGGAGAAGTGAGGGACCGACCAAGAGGGCATGAAACCGGCTCTTGGTGGTCGTGGGACCTGGTTATGGTCGTTTGAGCAAATTCCAAGTTGTTGGAAAGAGTTTGGACCCAATATGAGCAATTGAGCAAATTAGGTCAAAATTGTAAGAATGTGTGGGACCGGCTCCTTTCAAGCATTAGGGACGGCCTTGGTCGATCAAGGAAGCATTTCCGTGTCTCATTCTTGAGAGTTTCGGTATTTTCTGATGTGCGTTTGAGCAATATTTTGGATTTTCAGAAGAGTTCGATCTTTGACTGAAATTCTTGATTTTTGGTTGAATGAGCAAGTAGGACTTTGCTCGTTTGATCAATATCTTGAGAATATTCAAATAATAATATTTTTATATTTTTCGTGAATAGCCTAGTCGGTCATGTGACCATTTGAGTTTTTGGCTTTTTCATGGTTTGAGCAATATTTGAGAAAATATGAAGAAACCATGATTTTTGCTCAAACGGAGGAGTTTCATGAGATGAGGGAAATACTAATTATGAAAACAAGTGATTGCAAGGTGTGGGACCGGCCACGGCTAGGACATGGCCGGCGGCTAGATAGCCCGGTCCCGCAACACCTTTCCCTATTTTATTATTTTTCATGAAACCATGAAAATATGGAGAAACGGTGGGTTTTGCTCAAACAAGGAAAGTTGCTTGAATGAAGGAGTTTTCATGAGTTCATGAAATAAATAAAATAAGAAAAATAAAAGGAAGAGGCGTGGGGGACCGGCCCCGGTCCCTAGGTGCCTCATTTTTTTTTTTTTTTATTTTCTCTCTCCTATTTTGTGTAGGATTCCTCGTTTGTCCATATTTTCGAA
The DNA here is from genome assembly GCA_023531295.1 of Papaver armeniacum. NCBI lineage: Eukaryota > Viridiplantae > Streptophyta > Magnoliopsida > Ranunculales > Papaveraceae > Papaver > Papaver armeniacum. Next base: position 111,713 of record JAJJWW010017297.1, on the reverse strand, counting down.
TGCTCATTCATGCATTTGGGTGCTCGTTCGTGCATCATTGTTGAGTATACTTGCACCATTTTATTGGGGCTTACTCGGTGATGGTCCAGATGCCCGATTGTTGAGTAATTACAAATAATTCATGAAATTCAGTGGAGAATTATTCATGAAACGGAGTAATAATCATGAATTGTGCATCTATTACTAATCCATGAATCCGGCCAGGGAATTCAGGGAACTAAGTAATGAGATGAATTGGTTATCTATTACTAATCCATGAAGTCATCCAGGGATTCATGGAATGGAGTAATGAGATATAATAGATTATTTTCTAGGAATTCAGTGGCGAATGTCACGGTAGAATTAATCTATTGTAGAATCGAGATATGAGATAGTTGAAGCATCATACTCGTTCTGAAAGGTTCATAGTCGGGGAACAACGTGCAGCATTGTTAACTTGAAGGCGTTTAGCCCCCTCAACAAACAATTATGTAGGAGAGACGCCTGAATCTATACACGGTCTCTCTATATAGTCAGGGAACAACGAGTGTCGCCGACGTCCTGAAGGCGTTAAGCCCTCTCAACAAACAATTATGTAGGAGGACCGCCCAATCATTCTTCTATGTAGAGGAGGGTCTCTCTATGTAGTCAGGGAACAGCGAGTGTCACCGACGTCCTGAAGACGTTAAGCCCTCTCAACAAACAATTATGTAGGAGGACCGCCCAATCGTTCTTCTACATAGAGGACACGATGAAATGCGCAGCATCGAACGCTTAGCAAGTGGGAGGCCTTTCGAGAATCATATTCATCGTGGCTCTGAGAGGTACTCGATCAGAGATCGTGAAAAATGGTTCACGTATCGTAGAAGCATGAATCGTCACATGCACATGCAGTATCCGGATTTTACGATTTTGACCTTTGTCGAAAATCCACCATCAACAATGGGTATGGGTGAAGATTTCATCATAGGAAACAATGTTTTACATTCGTTTAAAGGAAGTACAATTCATAAACTTGTTTTGTGAATCGAAAGGGAAATCACTAGGCTTATTGGTATTGTTATTCATTGCAAATCTTAGGATTACCAATATGTGTGTTTAGTATAACCGCTCATTACTTGTTTATGTATTTTTTTTTTGCTAAGTCCAATAGTTTATTAAGCAAAAAAACGTAATTACAAGAATTACAAGCAGGGGACACAAGGCCCCCCTACCCCCATAAACCAAAAGGGTAAAATAAATATCTTATCAAAACTGAAGAAAATTAAACAAAGAAAAAGAAAAAAAGAAGACTAAACTTCTAAATTTCTTCACGGTTTAAAACACCAAAGAATCCAGCAAAAACTCCTCTCATAAATGAGCTTAAGTATTTCCACCTCCTTTAGTTTGCCACTTTGGAGTCTTCATTCTTATTGCTTGATCATGCGTTTCCTTGATATACTCCTTTCGAAAAAAATAAATCATTTAAAAACTTTTGTTGGGTATCAAATTTTGTAATTGTACAAAATATCTTATGTTCTTCTTTTGTTATCTGAGTAGCAATCACCTTGGGCTGGGTTTTCAAGCCCAAGTTTGAATCCAAGCAAGCGTCCTTGTTGGTTTCAAGTTCTTCACGACCAGAGTCCAAGTGCGTTTGGCTTTGTAACACACTGAATTTGTTTGGTGATAAAACTCCACCAGCATTAACTTTCGCCTGTGTAGTTCTTTCCAAGTCCTCACGAATCTTCTTTAAATTAGCTAAATCTTCTTCCTTTTTTTTCCAAGTTCCAAAACAATACACTCTTCAGCACTTAATTCAATACCTTGTTCCACTTGAGCTTTGAGATGTGCAAGAAGTTCAAGGCTTTCCGAACTGAATTCGGCTTGCTGTTTACCATTATACTGTATGTCATCTGCTATTGGATAGTCAACAGCTTGAGACACACCCCCATGATGACCATGCACATCATCAGCTTTCTCCACAAAAATTTCAGGAACAAAAGGAATGACTGGAGCTTTCTTTCCTTTTTTCTTACGCCCAGCTTCCTTCCATACAGTGCTACCATTAGGAACAGTACTTCCCCCAGCAGTATTCCCATTTTCTTGCACAACATTAGATAACTCTTCATTGTTTAGCCGATATTGAACCTCATCAGATGTATGGGACGTATTGTCAACCACACCCCCATGCTGTCGACGCACATCTTCAGTTGACTTCTTAGTGCCATTCACCTGACCTTGAGAAGCATTCTGAATTTGTGAATTGTTAACAATGTTCTTTGATTTCTTATGGCATTCTGAATCAGAATGACCAATAATCTTACACTTAGAACAAAACTTAGGCTTTCTCAAAATTTTGCCGGAAATCCAAACCCCCGACTGTTACATGAACTGCATCTATGATGAGCTCGGCAAAGTTTATATCAATTAGGACTGAAGCGAAATATCCATACTCATGAGCAAGAGTACGTTTATCAACCACAACAGGTGTTCCAAGGGTTTTACCTATAACCAGCAGCGTTTTTTCAATACAGTATTCCACAGGCAAGCCAGAAAACTTAACCCATACAGTAGCATGGGAAGTTTTATGTTTGTCTGCATCAAAACCTGGAAACCATTCCATGAGATTAAGCTTTTGTTGTTCAAAAAACCATTCTTCCACGTTAAGAATCATGTCATTGTCTTCCTGAGATTGCAACTTAATGATAAAGAATCCCCTATTCATGGGAACGAACTGAACACGATCTTGACTTAACTTCCATTGCTGTTGGAAGTTATTTTTCACATCTTGAAATTTAACACCCTTTAGATCTAAGCGACCTATAAGACTGAATTTCCATAACTCACAACCTTCATCATAGAAAGAATCGGGTATAACAACTGCTGGTTTCCCCTCTTTTATGGTAGGGATTGGTAACTTAGACAAATCCAAAGTTATAGCCGGAAGCTGTTTTTTCCCCAAAACCTTATCAGCGTAGGTTAGGGTTTTTATTTGGGTTGAATCCGAAAATTCCCCATCTATTGATTGATTAGCCTGTACATTAACTGTTGTATGAATCATCATGAATCAAAGGACTGAAACTGATGATCCAAATACGTGAATATTGAAAACTCTAAACGTGAAAAAACTGAGTTTTCCAAAATCGCCAAAGAGAGCAAGACATTCTCTTAGCAAAAACATTAAAAACTTCTATGAAAGGTTATTTAAAAAGATACTTGTTTATGTATCTTGGTAAAACTATTCACAATGCCTGACTTATGTATCGGTATGACTTTTATTAGTGAAACTAATCTTAAGTAATCACCTGAGATGGTATGATCGATATTTGTAATTGGTGTGACCATTCCTAGTCATTTGGTAAACGATCCTAGAACTTGGTGAGACTAATCACAAGATGTGTAATCGATCCTTGTAGTAGGTTAATAAGTTTTTAGTAATTGGTGTAACCGATCCTATAACTTGTGCAACCGATCACAAGTAAGTACCATAAATAGTGGTAACCGATCCTAGTAGCCACTTGGAGGTAGAACCGAACTTAGTTTAGTAGAACCGTAAAAGCCATTAATGGTGATTGAATGTTTTTGATCAATCACATAGTTCTTGGAAATCGGATGAACCAATTCTAAACTCGTTTGGAAGTATGGCAAATCGGTTCCAAGATTGTAAATATGAAAAAGGATTTACAAAGTAAAGATGTCGACATACTTTGAACATGTGAAGTAATTCTTATCTATTATTGTTCAAAGATATTCCTTAATAACTAAAGAAGAATCCCGGATCGAAATAAATTGAGAATCTTTTAATTAAGGTTTTTAGTTTATATGCTTTTAATTTCCAGCAATTAAATGCATATCTTTAGAAAATAAAAATTGGCAATGTGCATTTACTAATTGGAGATTTTCTACTGAGATTTCGGTCAATATTTGGACATAGCATTTTAAGGAATTATGAAAACCGATTTTGGCTTTATTGCATATCTTTGAGAATATTCGGTTTTGGAAATTCCTTGGTGTCCAAACTTCCTTGGTCTATAAATATTGAAGTTTGCATTCGAGAAAAGTAATCCTCAGAGCAAGCAAAACTACCTAGTTGTGTTGTTACTGGTGGAGCCGTCTATTCGGAGATGAAAGTACCCTAATTAGGCGAAATATCTTACGACAACTCGTTTTAAAGACTTATTTGGGATTGAGAAGCTCTACGAGTATCGTTGGTGGGAAACTAGATAATTGCAGTTTATTATTAGTTTTCGATTGATTTGATTGACTAACGGTTGTTGAACTTTGATTGCACCTAGTTTGTTTATGCTTGAGAATCTTCTCTTCTAATATAAGATTCACTTAAACTAGATCGAAGTATCGACGGGGATCTTTAGACTGTTTGTAGATCTAAAGACGTCTTATGATAATCCATTGTTAACAGACTCTGTTCTGTGTGTGATTGATCACAAGAGATTCAAGTTGTATATATGCAGGTGTTTATTGAAGATCTAAGAAGATTTGAAGACAAAGAAGATTTCTTATTTGAGTTCATAATCTTTGGTGTACACAAAACTTGGTCGGCTGGGGATCCAACTATAATAGGTTTATCTTTTGATAAATTGGATTGATTAGTTGAGTAGATCGACATCAATACATTTCTTTGTGATTCATAGTATTGATTGCATAGTCTAAACAATTACTTTGGTAGTTGTTAAATAAATTGATCTAAGAACCCGGCAAATGAGTTTATTGGGATAAACGGAAGAGCCTTTTGTCAAACTCATATCACTTGTTTGAAAAGAGTTGTTACCGAACAGATTTGTTGTTGCTTTACTATTTGGAATACGAACCAAAGGAGTTGTTCCAAGTGTGTGACTTATTTCAAGTTGGAGGCGCAGGGATACTGAGGGAACTAGGTGAACTATAGGTTTAGTTGCTTGGTCTCAACTATATGAAGTTGGTTTAGATTTTGTATATCGGCTTAATTCTGAGAGTATTCAATTCTGGACAAGGTCCCGGGATTTTTCTGCATTTGCGGTTTCCTCGTTAACAAAATCTTACAGTGTCTTTTATTTTTGTATTTGCGCAATTATAATTGATTTATTATAATTAGAATTAAAATACACAAACATTAATTCCTAATTACTTGATAGCAATCCTATTGTGTTTGGTTAAGTCCGAACCTTTTATCAAGTAATCATACTTCGTTGTTGTATTGTCTCGATCTTGTATCCGTAGTCAATCACACAAGTTATCTTGTTGTCGTATTATCTCGATCTTGTATCCATAGACGATCACACGAAGTATGAAACGATTAGTTGTATTGTCTCGACTCAGTCCATAGACAATCACTTTCGGAGAAAGGACTTATAGGTGGAAAAGTTTTAGATTGAGGTATATTTGGGTACCCTCGTCTTTTCAATATCACCATAGTATTGTAGTTAAAGTTGTGATACAATTGGACTTTGATGCTGTATAATAATACTATGACACTGTATAACAATGGTTGAAAGCAATTGTTTTCTCATTGTTATATCTATGGATCTTCAAAAACGATGATGCTGAGTTGAACATATTTTTAATCATTGGAGTACTTGGAAGTGATGAAGATTTCGAGTAATGTTGAAGAACCAAGGAGATCAAGCATTTGGATGAGAAACTACAAAGTTTATTTATTTTGTAATCCATATGTATTGACAGTTTTGTCACTAAAATTGACAAAGGGGGAGATTGTTAGAGCACTGCTCGGTCGAACTCGCAAGCGTTGCTATCTCAAGCTTGTTTGTCAATGTTAGTGAGCAAAACTATAAGTCTTGATTTCTAGTCTACTTATAGATTTCTCGGACTAGGATAGATTGTGTAGTTGAACATTAGACTTCACGGCGTTCATAAATTGAAGACGAAAAACTACTAAGGAGAGCTTGTGGAACTTCATCAACAAAAGGTATGTGGAGACTGAAACTCATTTATCACTTGGAAAGTTTATTTCTACTCTATCTCTTATATTGAGACATAAGTCGTAGTGCTATATAGTTTCTATTATGCACATTTGATATTTCGAGTTGAGTTTAACTCGCTTAAATATTTCTAGAAATATGTATTGGTAAGCTTTCGCTTCAACCAAGTTCATCTTATATTCTTGACGAAAGTCAAAAGATGATCATGTAAAAATTGCCGAGTAACATCTTACATGGTTTGTGTAATATAATCATTTGGTGTAGACTTGGAATGTTTCGTTATGATTGTTTCAATAACTTGAAAATTGCTTTGATGCTAATAGTATGTGAAAATGGCTATTGTCATCCTCTAAGAAAGTTTCAATGATTGAAATAAGAGTTTAGAACACTTAACCAATATTGGATTATAAACATATTATGCACTCTTTCATATATGTAATCCATGTCCGGGAACCATAGTGAGCATACCCGTATGCGTACATGTTGGTTTGTGAATTACGGGAACCTAAGTACACGTACCCGTACGCGTACTGGCGAAAGGTTTATGACCGAGAATTTCTGCTGGGTTTGGAGGTATGCTTACTCATTCGCATACTGGCGAAAACCAAACTTGGTCCGGCTACTTAAGTATTGATAAGTACGTAGGTGCTACATTTTATACCTATATTTATATTTGTTAGGACTTGATATTTTGACTAATAACATTATTTTAGTGCTTTTGTATAAAGTACAAGAAAATGCGATCGTGGGCGAAATAAATAACTAATTGAAAGCCAAAATGGTGGTTGCGGCTAAAGTCATCAATCCTACAGCTCATAGCCATTCTATTTGCTGACATAAAGCACCACTCACTGTTTGATCCATACATTTTATTTGTCAAGCACATGTATTTCATTTGGGGTGGGAGACGTGTCCAACTCCACTTCTCCACCGAACGAAACAAAAAGGAAGGCTAAGCAGTTGCCGGCCATGTTCTTCAGCGACTCCATCGGTGCGATATCCAGATCGAGACATCACAACAATAAGGACTAGCCGCTCATTCATTTCATTTCAATTCGATGGCTAATGGTGGTAGAATCAGTGGAGTCTTGAGTGGATATTGGTCAATGGTGTTGGCGGAGAGAAATGTTATTGCTGTTGCTTAACTCAATGAATGTGTGTGTGATTGAATGTATTTGAACATCGATTTGCAGGGAAGGAGTTTGTGCAATCACCAATTTACAAGCAATGCATGGCCTTCATCAGTTGGTTAAACACACAGAAGATGTTTGCTGAAACACCTGAACGAACCAGTTCAATTTCAAACTGTAGTTTACAACCAGCTGTGGCCAAATATTAGAAGCTCAGAAGATTGATGGGAGTTGTTTGTTGTGTAATCCGTAACTTCAGCTGGAGATCGTCAAGAGACAGAAACTATGAAGCTGGTGCTGGTTTGTGGTGAAATCTCGATTGAGATTGCAGCAACTAAGTTCGGGTTTAGTCCGAGTACTTCTCGCTGTGGAGTGTTAGTCTCGATTCAAGCGATTGAACAGCGAGGAAGATAGCTGAGCAGTGGTCATTCGATGATTGCTGAGATGGTTTTGCATGGGGTTTGTGGCCGAAAAAACAGCCATGAGGTCAAGGAAAGATGGAGCAGTGGTCAGACTTTTGGCAGAGGTTGTTCATGGAAATGTCGCGGCAACAACAGCAACTAGTGAATGAAGACGATGCTAACGGAAATAGAACAATGGAGTCAGAGATGCAATGGGTTATGTTCCTGATTTCTAGTGTTTAATAACGACATCAATTCTTAAGTTCCAGTGAGGATGAACAAGGGGAATTGGAAGCTGGTTTTTGATGTGAAAAAAACAAGGTAGAACAGGTTCATGCTGGCTGAAGTAATTCAAGGTAGATAAGCTGTGCTTATGGAGTCAGGAAATGATCTGCAGATGGGAATTAATTGGGAGTTGTTTGAGCGCGAATCTGTATTGTTCTTGGCATGGACTGATCAGGGAGAAAAATGAAAGGAAGTAGATGTGGTCGTGAGCAGTGGTGATTGATAAGTCTGCTGGCTGGAGTGAATTGGTTATCGGGGGTGGTCTTGGCAGCGACAGTACAATGAAGCTAAGAAGACAAAAAGTTGTGATGTGAGTTCGAGAAGAATAGGCAGTGTACTGGGTACTGATGGTTGCTGATGGGGGTCCATTGAAGGTGTTTTCAGGGAGAATCAAAGGTTCCATAGACGGAACTTTGGTGGCAGCTGCTTAGCTTACTGTAGTAGGCGGAGTCAGGTTCTATGGTCGGTTATTGGATTGGGCCTTTCCAGTTATTTGCTAGGTCTTATCTTCGCAGCAACACTGATATAAAAACGAAGAGAGAATGAAGAGAAGAGGGAGAGGCGCGGCTACACAGTCGTTTCACAGACTAGGGTTGGAAGTTTTCTCCAATTCCATTTTTGATTAGCTAGGGTGTTATTTAAATTGATTTATGTTTTTTTGAGAAAACCATGTCGAGCTAATTCCATGTTAGGGTGAAAGGATGAACTTGTAGGATAATTTCTTTGTGTTCTTGAATAAGGGTTTCTACCGATTGAACTTAATGTCAATACTTTTCTCGCTCTATCAATGTTTTACTTTCTAGCTAGATTTTTCATGTGCTATGCCATGTATAGTTCATTGTTGGATTAGTTGAAAAACTCATTGAACCTAAGCGATAATTGAATTATGAATATTCGTTGACTCTTCACGCCATGTATGATTAGTGCTTATAAATTCTACTTTTAGGTGAGAACAAATAATTCATTTTTGATGATTTTTATCAATGGTTCATAATGCAATATCTTCCATGTATGAGTAGTTAGGTTTGCTGCTCTACATGAGTATATTGAGACCCTTTGTGATTGAATATGAGTAATTTGCCTACAACGGATTCCCGGAACTTTAAAAAACTTCACATATCTGGTTACGTTTTATTATTTAGCTTCCGTAATTTCTGAAATATTGAATTTGATTATTGATATTAATTTGTAGTAGCATTTTCACACTCCTCGTGGGAACGACCTGTACTTGCCATTGTTCTATTAGTTAGACGTTGTGCACTTGCGGTATTTTATTGTAGGTTTCGAGCCTATCAAGTTTTTGGCGCCGCTGCCGGGGAGTGGTTGCAAAATACTCTCTGATTGATATATTTTTGTACATAATTTTACTTTATTTTTTTCTTTTAGATTTCTTTTGGTTCTTTTTACAGTTTATTTGAATTTTTTAGGTACCTTAGTCTGAAGTGCGACGATTGAAAGCAGTAGCAGGCAAAAGAAAGTATGCACTCGCAAGACTTTTGCAAGAGTCACTCGGAAGATCCATTAGAGGTTTGCTTAGCTCATTTTGGTATGATTTTGATGATGATAGTGTTATTTGTGAAGTCAATGCCTTATTAGACTCCAGACCACTGCTAGACACTAATAAATGGAAACCCAAACTAAAACCTTTAGTACTTCCCCATTCTCGACTAGTTTCATCAGTCGAGAAAGCTCCGACCTTGACCCTTAAGCCATTGTCTGACCTATCAAGTTCTGATTTTTCTTGTCTTGATGATATTAATAATGAAACCGTTGTAGATGATAGTGGGTCTATGAGTCATGATATTATTGCTCCATTGAGCCATTGTTCAGCAAGTGAATTTGAGCTACTATATGTTCGTGTACCATATTTTGCTTTGAATTTGAACCAATATCGGTCGTGGAAGTTATTTCCGCTGATTTAGAGCCTGATTTAGGGTGTGCACCTCAACAAGAAGCTATTGAACACTTTATACCTCTTTGTGTGAATGATTTACTTATTCCTACAATGCATGGATTGATTATTAAGGATTATTTTGTATGGGGAATGAATTCACATATGTCTTTGGATGATTGTAGTGTTTGCAGGTGCATATTTTCAGCTGACCGGATTAGTTGGCTTGATCCCCAACTTTTCAGACTCTATATATATGATTTGCAGCTTGCTTTGGTGTATCAACACCTTGTTTGAGATTACGTGCTACTGAAAGCAAGGAAACAAACACTTTTCGCTTCATGGGAGTCAACACATCAGATTTGTTCCCTTTTCTCTATTTTTTTTTTGATTGTTTAGTATTTGCATATTTGAATTTCCCACCTTAATTTCTACGTTGGATGACTCAATTACATTGAGGACAATGTAATGTTTAAGTGTGGGGGAGTGACACTTTTGTTAGGAATTTCGTCTAGCTAATAATATGACCAGCTGTTGAGCAGGTCTTAAAAAAATTGCATTTTCATATTATGACCAGATGTTGAGCGGGTCTTCATAAAAAAAATATGTTATGACCAGCTGTTTAGCGGGTTTAAAAAAAAAAATTACATGATGTGATCAGCTGTTTAGCGGGTCTTTCAGTCTAGTTGTTTAGCAGACATCTCTATCCACTGTTTAGTAGATTCGTCTCACTTATTAGCAGACATCTCTATATATCCAGTTGTTTAGCGGATATTTATCCAGTTGTAGAGCGGATATACTTCGTCTTTGTTATGCTCGAGGACTAGCAAAATATAAGTGTGGGGGTGTTGATAAGCACGTAGGTGCTACATTTTATACCCATATTTATATTTGTTAGGACTCCATATTTTGACTAATAACATTATTTTAGTGCTTTTGTAGAAAGTACAAGAAAATGCGATCGTGGGGGTAATAAATAGCTAATTGAAAGCCAAAATGGTGGTTGCGGCTAAAGTTATCAATCCTACAGCTCATAGCCATTCTATTTGCTAACATAAAGCACCACTCACTGTTTGATCCACACATTTTATTTGTCAAGCACATGTATTTCATTTGGGGTGTGGGAGACGTGTCCAACTCCACTTCTCCACCGAACGAAACAAAAAGGAAAGCTAAGCAGTTGCCGGCCATGATCTTCAGCGACTCCGTCGGTGCGATATCGAGATCGAGACATCACAGCAATAAGGACTAGCCGCTCATTCATTTCAATTCGATGACTAATGGTGGTAGACTCAGTGGAGTCTTGAGTGGATATTGGTCAATGGTGTTGGCGGAGAGAAATGATGTTGTTGTTGCTTAACTCAACGAATGTGTGTGTAATTGAATGCATTTGAACATCGATTTGCAGGGAAGGAGTTTGTGCAATCACCAATTTACAAGCAATGCATGGCCTTCACCAGTTGGTTAAACGCGCACAAGATGTTTGCTGAAACACCTGAACGAACCAGTTCAATTTCTAACTGCAGTTTACAACCAGCTGTGGCCAAATTTTAGAAGCTCAGACGACTGATGGGAGTTGTTTGTTGTGTAATCCGTAACTTCAGCTGGAGATCGTCAAGAAACATAAACTATGAAGCTGGTCCTGGTTTGTGGTGAAATCTTGATTGAGACTGTGGCAGCCAAGTTAGGGTTTAGTCTGAGTACTTCTCGCTGTGGAGTGTTGGTCTCGATTCAAGCGATTTAACATCGAGGAAGATCGCTGATTCAGTGGTCATTCGATGATTGCTGAGATGGTTTTGCATGGGGTTTGTGGCCGGAAAGACAGCCATGAGGTCAAGGAAAGATGGAGCAGTGGTCGGACTTTTGGCAGAGGTTGTGCATGGAAATGTCGCGGCAACATCAGCAACTAGTGAATGGATACGATGCTAACGGAAACAGAACAATGGAGTCAGAGATGCAACGGGTTATGTGCCTGATTTCTAGTGTTTAATAACGACATCAATTCTTAAGTTCCTGTGAGGATGAACAGAGGGAATTGGAAGCTGGTTTTTGATGTGAACGAAACAAGGTAGAACAGGCTCATGCTGGCTGAAGTAATTCAAGGTAGATGAGCTGTGCTTATAGAGTCAGGAAATGATCTGCAGATGGGAATTAATTGGGAGTTATTTGAGCGCAAATCTGTATTGTTCTTGGCATGGACTGATCAGGGAGAAAAATAAAAGGAAGTAGCTGTGGTCGTGAGCAGTGGTGATTGATAAGTCTGCTGGCTGGAGTGAATTGGTTATCGGGGGTGGTCTTGGTAGCGATAGTACAATGAAGCTGAAAAGACAGAAAGTGGTGATGTGAGTTCGAGAAGAATATGCAGTGTACTGGGTTCCCATGGTTGCAGATGGGGGTCCATTGAAGGTGTTTTCAAGGAGAAACAAAGGTTCTATAGACGGAACTTTGGTAGCAGGTGCTTAGCTTACTGTAGTAGGCAGAGTCAGGTGCTATGGTCAGTTATTGGATTGGGCCTTGCCAGTTATTTGCTAGGTCTTTTCTTCGCAGCAACACTGATATAAAAACGAAGAGAGAATGAAGAGAAGAGGGAGAGGCGCGGCTACACATTCGTTTCACAGACTAGGGTTGGAAGTTTTCTCCAATTCCATTTTTGATTAGCTAGGGTGTTATTTAAATTGATTTATGTTTTTTTGAGAAAACCATGTCGAGCTAATTCCATGTTAGGGTGAAAGGATGAACTTGTAGGATAATTTCTTTGTGTTCTTGAATAAGGGTTTCTACCGATTGAACTTAATGTCAATACTTTTGTCTCTCTATCAATGTTTTACTTTTTAGCTAGATTTTTCATGTGCTATGCCATGTATAGTTCATTGTTGGATTAGTAGAAAAACTCATTGAACCTAAGCGATAATTGAATTATGAATATTCGTTGACTCTTCATGCTATGTATGATTAGTGCTTATAAATTCTACTTTTAGGTGAGAACAAATAATTCATTTTTGATGATTTTTATCAATGGTTCGTAATGCAATATCTTCCATGTATGAGTAGTTAGGTTTGCTTCTCTACATGATTATATTTGAGACCCTTTGTGATTGAATACGATTAATTTTCCTACAACGGATTCCCGGAACCTTAACAACTTCACATATTTGATTACGTTTTATTATTTTGCTTCTGTAATTTCTGAAATATTGAATTTGATTATTTGATTCTTGATATTAGTTTGTAGTAGTATTTTCACACTCCTCGTGGGAACGACCTGTACTTGCCATTGTTCTACTAGTTAGACGTTGTGCACTTGCAGTATTTTATTGTAGGTTTCGAGCTTATCAAGTTTTTGGCGCCGCTGCCGGGGAGTGGTTGAAAAATACTCTCTGATTGATATCTTTTTGAACATAATTTTACTTTATTTTTTTCTTTTAGATTTCTTTTGGTTCTTTTTACAGTTTGTTTGAATTTTTTAGGTACCTTAGTCTGAAGTGCGACGATTGAAAGCAGTAGCAGGCAAAAAGAAAGTATGCACTCGTAAGACTTTTGCAAGAGTCACTCGGAAGATCCATTAGAGGTTTGCTTAGCTCATTTTGGGTATGATTTTGATGATGATAGTGTTATTTGTGAAGTCAATGCCTTATTATACTCCACACCACTGCTAGACACTAATAAATGGAAACCCAAACTAGAACCTTTAGTTCTTCCCGAGTCTCGACTAGTTTCATCAGTCGAGAAAGCTTCGACCTTGACCCTTAAGCCATTGTCTGACCTATCAAGTTCTGATTTTTTCTTGTCTTGATGATATTAATAATGAAACCGTTGTAGATGATAGTGGGTCTATGAGTCATGATATTATTGCTCCATTGAGCCATTGTTCAGCAAGTGAATTTGAGTTACTATATGTTCATGTACCATATTTTGCTGAATTTGAACCAATATCAGTCGTGGAAGTTATTTCCGCTGATTTAGAGCCTGATTTAGGGTGTGCACCTCAACAAGAAGCTATTGAACACTTTATACCTCTTTGTGTGAATGATTTACTTATTCCGACAACGCATGGATTGATTATTAAGGATTGTTTTGTATGGGGAATGGATTCACATATGTCTTTGGATGATTGTAGTATTTGCAGGTGCATATTTTCAGCTGACCGGATTAGTTGGGTTGATCCCCAACTTTTCAGACTCTATATATATGATTTGCAGCTTGCTTTGGTGTATCAACACCTTGTTTGAGATTACGTGCTACTGAAAGCAAGGAAACAAACACTTTTCGCTTCATGGGAGTCAACACATCAGATTTGTTCCCTTTTCTCTATCTTTTTTTTTTGTTTGTTTAGTATTTGCATATTTGAATTTCCCACCTTAATTTCTACGTTGGATGACTCAATTACGTTGAGGGCAATGTAATGTTTAAGTGTGGGGGAGTGACACTTTTGTTAGGAATTTCGTCTAGCTAATAATATGACCAGCTGTTGACCAGGTCTTAAAAAAAAATTGCATTTTCATATTATGACCAGCTGTTGAGCGGGTCTTCATAAAAAAAAATGTTATGACCAGCTGTTTAGCGGGTTTTAAAAAAAAATTACATGATGTAATCAGCTGTTTAGCGGGTCTTTCAGTCTAGCTGTTTAGTAGACATCTCTATCCACTGTTTAGTGGATTCGTCTCACTGTTTAGCAGACATCTCTATATATCCAGCTGTTTAGCGGATATTTATCCAGTTGTAGAGCGGATATACTTCGTCTTTGTTTTGCTCGAGGACTAGCAAAATATAAGTGTGGGGGTGTTGATAAGCACGTAGGTGCTACATTTTATACCCATATTTATATTTTTTAGGACTAGATATTTTGACTAATAATATTATTTTAGTGCTTTTTTAGAAAGTACAAGAAAATGCGATCGTGGGCGAAATAAATAGCTAATTGAAAGACAAAATGGTGGTTGCGGCTAAAGTCATCAGTCCTACAACTCATATCCATTCTATTTGCTGACATAAAGCACCACTCACTGTTTGCTCCACACATTTTATTTGTCAAGCACATGTATTTCATTTGGGGTGGGAGACGTGTCCAACTCCACTTCTCCACCGAACGAAACAAAAAGGAAGGCTAAGTAGTTGTCGGCCATGTTCTTCAGCGACTCTGTCGGTGCGATATCGAGATCGAGACATCACAGCAATAAGGACTAGCCGCTCATTAATTTCAATTCGATGGATAATGGTGGTAGAATCAGTGGAGTCTTGAGTGGATATTGGTCAATGGTGTTGGCGGAGAGAAATGCTGATGTTGTTGCTTAACTCAACGAATTTGTGTGTGATTGAATGCATTTGAAAATCGATTTGCAGGGAAGGAGTTTGTGCAATCACCAATGCATGGCCTTCACCAGTTGGTTAAACGCGCATAAGATGTTTTCTGAAACACCTGAACGAACCAGTTCAATTTCTAACTGTAGTTTATCAGCTGTGTCCAAATTTTAGAAGCTCAGAAGATTGATAGGAGTTGTTTGTTGTGTAATCCGTAACTTCAGCTGGAGATCATCAAGAAACAGAAACTATGAAGCTGGTGTTGGTTTGTGGTGAAATCTCGACTGAGATTGCAGCAGCCAAGTTAGGGTTTAGTCTGAGTACTTCTCGCTATGGAGTGTTGGTCTCGAGCGATTGAACAGCGAGGAAGATAGCTGAGTCAGTGGTCATTCGATGATTTCTGAGATGGTTTTGCATGGGGTGTGGCCGGAAAGACATCCATGAGGTCAAGGAAAGATGGAGCAGTGGTCGGACTTTTGGCAGAGGTTGTTCATGGAAATGTCACGGTAACAACAACAACTAGTGAAAGGACACGATGCTAACGGAAATAAAACAATGGAGTCAGAGATGCAACGGGTTATGTGCCTGATTTCTAGTGTTTAATAATAACATCAATTCTTAAGTTCCTATGAGGATGAACAAAGGGGATTGGAAGCTGGTTTTTGATGTGAACGAAACAAGGTAGAAAAGGTTCATGCTGGCTGAAGTAATTCAAGGTAGATGAACTGTGCTTATGGAGTCAGGAAATGATCTGCATATGGGAATTAATTGGGAGTAGTTGTGGTCGTGAGCAGTGGTGATTGATAAGTCTGATGGCTGGAGTGAATTGGTTATCGGGGGTGGCCTTGGCAGTGACAGTACAATAAAGCTGAGAAGACAGAAAGTGGTGATGTGAGTTCGAGAAGAATATGCAGTGTACTACAAGCAGCTGGGCTTGAAGATTAAGTTGTGGGCTTGTCACTGGTTACGTGTTTTAACACAAGAATGCCGCCCATGTGCAACTGAAGTGGAGAAAAATTAGGTCTACAAGCAGAAAGGGGATGTAATTTTCATCAGTTCAAAGCAGCAGAAGCTACATTTCTTCTTGCCGTTTGAATGAGATCGAGATGAGGTTTGTTCATCAACAGATACAATGGTCCGATGGTTGTTTACAAGGGTTCAATGAGATGTTCAAATGCAAGAGAAGAAGAAGAAAGATGGAGTGAATCTGTTGGTGTTTTGAACCAGGAAAAGGGAAGAATTGAAGTTGTTGCTGGACTGAATTGTGCGAATGATTATGTGGGTTTTTGAGAGTATCTCAACAGCAACAAGAACAAGGATCAGATGATGTGTTTTAGTGGTTTTGCAGCTCGAGTTTGGAGCTGAACCGAGCTCAATTTCAGCTGAAATATGAAGCTGTTGTGATCGAATTTGTGTAGATTGTTTTACAGGGTTGAGCTGGATTCGTTGAGGGAGAACCAACATTATTTTTTCTATCTCGCCTTCAGGTAGAAGTTCACTGCCAAGAGCAACACCGGCAGACTTAGGTCGTATGGCTGGGTTTTTAAGGGTATTTCGAGTACGAAATGGGAGCAGACATTGGGTTTGTGCTGTACTTGATGGCTAGAAAGATAGGGAAGAAGACGTTGCTGCTATTGATACTGTGTATAATGAAAGAATAATTAAAGGCAGTAATTGTGTTCTCTGAGAAGAATGAAAGAATGGGTTTTGTGTGTATGCTACAGAGAAGGAGGTAGAATTGTGTTTGGAACCAGCAGGGAGATCATCTCTCCATCATCAGAAAACTGCACACAAAGTGCTCGACTGAATGACTGGCCAGTTTTGCCGCAAGTCATAACCGAACCTTTACCGCTGGTTAGCCGTATGTTTGTGAGTTTGTGTTCTGGGCAAGCAATGGCAACGAGAAAATGGAGCTGGTGATACAAGGGACATGGGTGTGTATTTCGTTGGTACTGTGCAGTGGAGGAAGAGATTTTTAAGCCATGAATTCAGTGAAGTAAGGTGTGTGCCATGGGCGTTTGACAAGGCGAAGATAAGCTATCTGGTGCTGGTGATTTGGGTTAGTTCTGTGCAGAGATGATAAAAGAAGAAGAGTGTAATTCTGCTGGTAGTTGAGAATTGGATGGATGGAAGCTGAGGCAAAATGGGTTTTGGCTCGGGATTGAACTGAAATAAGAGAGTTGTTGTTGTGTTGTGCAGTAATGAAAATGAGTTGCAGTGTGGATTTAAATGAACATCGCAGGTGGCTGAGCTGAAGCTGGTGATGCTTGTCTCTGGTTAGGCAGAAAAAGAGTTACTGCAGAATGAGTTGCAGCTGAGCAGTTGAATCATTGAGAGATGTTGGTGCTGTTTATGGTGAAATTGCAATGGTACCGGTTGTGTGTGTGTGCTGGCTGTAACCTAGGTGGAGTTGCGGGTACTTCAGTTGATGGTGGTTACAGAGAAGGTGATACTGGTGGTCTTGAAGTTATTGCAGCTGAGAAGTCAGGGTCTGGAGAGAAGCTTGAATTCGAGATGGAGTAAAGCTTTGCTCGAGTCTTAGATGAATGTTAGGACTTGGTGGTTCATTTGCAGATGCAGATGCAGTTGTGTCTAGGTTATTGTTCAGATGACCTGGTGGTGATCTTAGATGTATGTGTAGGTATGGATGGTTGCAGGTGTATTGAGATTGAAGTTGTCAAGGTGATAGAAGCTGTTGATTGTAGTGGGAGAACTGGAGTGATAAAGAGCAGGAAGTGGTTGTTAATGGTTCTGCAATGGAGTTAGGTGTTGACTTCTGGCCGGAATTTAAGAAAGGATTGATGGGTGTGGCCAAGTACAAGCTTGAGAAGATGCAGTCATCTAAATGGGTGTGATGGAGCTGCGGGTGAAGCAATTGCAGGTAGTGCAGCTATGACTGAGCTGGGGTTGAAACTGAACTGAAAATGCTCAAATCAGATGGATGAATGAGCTGGTATGGAACTGCAAGAGTAGATGATGCATTGATGGAGGTGGAATAGCTGAGATGAGGAGATGGATTTGCAGGCATGTCGCAGCTGCAGTTTTGTAGTGATTATGAGGTAGGGAAGTAAAGGTTTGTGGGAGTTCGAAGTTGAATGGAAAGATGTTGTATGCCTTGGTCTGGTGATGTTGTTGCAGGTTATGCTCATGTGATGCAGTTTTACAAGTGGTAAGTAGAAGGTTCGATTCTCGGACTTGGGAAGTTGTTGATTTTAAGACTTACTTAAATAAAATACTAGAAACAAAGAAAATATTTTAACAAAATTGAAAGATACTGGGACTTAGGATTCCACCAAACTTCACAATCAATTGGTTCATACAATGATTCATAACAATTTTAGCTCTTTTCTAGACTCTATTTCTTTGCCAAAAGTAGATTTTGTAAAGCATTAGATGTAAATCGTAAGCATAGTGCATCAAAAGTTCTTAGACTAAGCATACACTATCAAACAAAATCACAAATAATCAATGAAAATCATAAATCGATTAAAAATCAATGCAAGAAGTCTTAAGAATCAATTATAATTACCAAACATTGTGAAACATGGCTTCCTCCGTCATCCCAGTATTGGGGTATAGCTCCTTATATTATTCACGTGCTCAAAATAATTGTTCATAACTCAAATAGGTGAAAAACAAGAGAAAACTAATAAAGCAGAAGTTTGCAACGCTGAAAAGGTGTTACAAAGAGACTGTTATAGAAGAAATAAGACTGCCCTTTAAACGATACTTTAGTTCTGCTGTTGAATAGCGATAGTTTTCTGCGACAGTCCCTTGCACGTCTTATGTTCTTCGTGTTCTAGGGTTCTTGAGAACGACACTTCTCTAGTGTCGTCTGCAACTCCTCTTCTTCTTCTTCCTGCTGCTGCTACAACTCCTCTGCAGCCTTTTCTTCTTCCCAGCAGCGTACCCAAACTCCCGACTCCCTTCTAAAACTCACGTACACCCTTTTTATACCCAACAGGTGCAGAAAATCTCGAGAAAATCTTTTCCAAAATTAATTATTTTCTTTGCTGCAAGGTACGATGATAACTCCTCAAATCCCCTTTTACGCGTTTCTTTGTGATCAATACTTCTGTAATTAACCGATAGAATCCAATCTCAGAGATTCTACTTCCTTCCATGTTCCGTTGATTGAGAGAAACATATCTTCGGCTATTACCACAAATAAACCCGAGAATAAACACCTCTCCTGTTAACCGAGAATTATTGTTTTCTTTCCTTTTTTTTTTTACGATTCCACATCACTTACCATTCCTGTTTTAGCTAAACAGGGTTGTTGCAAACCTTTCCCGTGCAAATCTCCCCTGAATTATCGTCCAATTCTTTCCCAGAAACCCGAGAAAACTCATTCTCCTGTGTTGTCGAGAACCAACTATCGAGCCCAACTGGATTGAAGAAATTGCCCATAGCATCTCTGTTAAGTCCAACCATGTCCATTGAACCCAAATCTGGCGATTGAATCTCGTCCAAAACCTCCACAAATCCAAACCCTAATCTGCCCTGTGAAGAACACATTTTCCCGCCTTTTTCTGTTTTCAAATTTTAAAGAAGATGGTCACCCCTTATCCTGTTATTGGGGTGCGGATAGTACTTGCCTTGGAAATGGATGCCCCTTAGTAATTTGGGTACCCCTTATCCAAAATGGGGGTCCGTATAGTAATTTTCTCCCACGAGCGCAAAAACCACTTTTCGAGCCAATTTCGCCGCAAAAGCTTATTTCTCCAAGAACACCTACAAAGACATAAAATACCAAAATAAGCGCAAAATCGAGTACTAACATTACAGAGAATTGAGACTAAAATAGACACATAAATGCGTCCATCAAATACCCCCAAACTTATTATTTGCTAGTCCCGAGCAAATCAAATCAAAATAAAATCCTAACTCACTGTTGCAGGCATCGTCGATTGCCTTCAGCGTATGCAATAAGCCTTTAAACCCCTAGGTGGCCCTAGTGGCCGAGTTATAGTCTCGGGAGGGCTTACAAGAGATATACCCACAAAACCTTTACTCCAGACCCTAGCTATCTACGCAGAACTTTGGAAGGCACTAAAGAATCTCCTTGGTTGGCATACTTATTGACTATAGGAGGAAGTACCCCGATGCGAAATTCCAATTGCTGTACACGAGTTTGCACTCAAGCATACTAAAATTCATATATAAGTCACATAGCTCTACTCAGATAGTTTCTAGACATCATAACCGGAGTCAACCAATCACATGGATAGATTAAGAAGATGGATATAGAGAAAAATGTAGATGGTTTTGATGTTGACTAAGGTGAACAGTGTTTCTCATATCTGTCTGAAGGCCACTGCCAAAATAAACCTATCCTAATGGACTGAGATACTGGTCTGGACTAATATCAACACACTGGCATATACAAGGGTACCAATGGTCGATAATCCTAACTCTAGGTCAACACAACTGGCATATACAAGGGTTCCAGTGGTATACTTTATTGAATTTATTCCGTTTGGTCTAATGGTCTGGTCTCAATTTCTTTCTTTCTTTCTTTTTTTTTTTTTGTTTTTTTTTTTCACTTTTTTTTTCATTTTTTTTTTTTTGTATCTCAATCACTCTATTTCACCCTAGCAGTGGTAACAACTTGAATGGTGAGCCCCACCTAGTCACTTAGAGAAACATATTTTAAAGAAAACAAAAATAAAAATAGAAGTGAAAAGGACTCAACGAGATATGGCGAAACTACCATGTTTTTTTCTTTAATTCTAACACTTGAGCTCTGTGCTTTTATGAATAGACTCTTTAGATGTTTCCATCTAATCAGATTGGTTCCTCAACTCCTACAACCAAAATGCTTCCATCCACTTAGATTGGTTAGTGTCATCCTTAATAAGCATAAATTTCTAGGCTCTGGAGTTTAATAATGCAACTAAAATATTTCTCCCACACCCCCAAACTCAAATCTAACATTGTCCTCAATGTTCTAAAGATAAAATTAAAAGCATGAACAAGGAGAAACTGTTACCATTTGAAGTAAAAGAGTTAAGGAAAGATATACCGTGTCGCATGAATATTGGGTTACCTCCCAAGAAGTGCTAAGTTTAAAGTCTTCAGCTAGACGGTAAATACCACAAAATGGCTAATTACCTTTCAAATCATATATCAATAGTCGAAACAACTGTGGGTCAACAAAATCAAATAAAATTACCACAATTATTAGACAACTGCACCAAATCGGAAAAATGAAATGGACATAACACATCCTCATCCAAGGTTTCCTGCAAGACAACTGGGTTTTTCTGTGGTGCCTACTTGGGATTCATATGAGTGTCTTGACAAACAGATTCTTCTGAACTATGGGTTTTCAGTTGCTGGATTTCCTCCTGGACAGTATCAGGAGGATCAGGTTGAGGAGTCGGAAGATACTCAAGTAATGCCTCAGGTATACTAGGCTCGAGTCCCAAGTTAGGGACTTCTAATGGGGTTACTTGACCATCACTACCCCCAAACTTAGGGTAATCAGTATTCTCAGATAAACCTCTAACTATTGCTTGAATTTCCGGATCCTCGGAGTCTTTAAAATACTCAAGAACTTCTTCTAGTTCAACAGTTTGGTCACCTAACTGACTTAAGAGAATTGTCTCATCAAATTCATCTAAGGAATCACCAAATAAAGTGTCGTCCCAATTATCTTGAATTAGATCCTGAACTAAAGTGCTAATCATATTCACTTCCTCCAAGCCATCAGAAGGTTGTCTATTAACATTAAAGACATTTAGTTCAGTGGTCATATTACCAAAGGATATGTTCATAAGCCTGGTCCTACAGTTGATGATAGCATTAGATGTGGCTAAAAATGGGCGACCTAAAATCACCGGTATTTGAGCACTAGGGTCTGAACAACAGGTTGAGTGTCTAGAACAACAAAATCCACTTTGATAAATAAATTTATCAACCTCAATCAGAACATCCTCTATAACACCACGAGGGACTTTGACTGACCTATCAGCTAACTGTAGGGTCATTTTAGTCGGTTTCAACTCACCAAGACCTAGCTGGGTGTACACATGGTACGGGAGTAGGTTAACACTGGCTCCTAAGTCAAGTAATGCTTTATCAACCATGTGATTACCAATCGTACAAGATATGGTGGGGCATCCAGGGTCTTTATACTTAGGGGCTGTTTGGTTCAGAAGGATTGAACTTACCTGACCAGCTAAAAAGGCTTTCTTATGGACATTAAGCTTACGCTTTCGAGTACAAAGATCCTTAAGAAACTTGGCATAAGCAGGCATTTGCCTAATTGCTTCTAATAAAGGGATGTTAATGTTGACCTGCTTAAATATTTCCATTATTTCGTTGAAAGTCGACTCTCTCTTAGTTGGAACTAACAACTGTGGATATGGGGCTCTGGGCACAAAATGAGATATATCGGGAACCACATGGGCATCACTAGAAATTTTATCAGTCTCTTCAGCTAGTGGCTCCTTTTGGGGCTCATCTTGGGAACTAGAATGGGAACTAGAAGGTGGATCTATAGTATGTCCACTATTAGGCATGGCTACCTTATTGTCTACCATTTTACCACTCCTAAGGGTTGTTACAGAGTTCACATGATTGAACTCTTTCTCTCTAGATGATACTTCATGAATTGCTCTAGTATTGGGTAGTGGTTGACTGGGTAACTTGCCTTTCTCTCTTTCGCTCAAAAACTCTGCAATTATACTAACCTGATTTTTTAGTTCTGAAATAGCCTGAGAGTGTAGGATCAGAATATCGCAACATCTATACTTCGCGAGATCAATAAACAACGACATTGCGAGGGCGTCGCATAAGAGTAATATAAATGACGCAATGAATGACAACAGCCAGAACACGAGAAAGGTGTGAAGACTTAGCGAAATTTAGGAGAGCTACGAGATTATATGTTTGTATACTTGCGATATTTCGCAAGTCATCCCCGAAAATAAAGGACAGCTTAGCTGTCATCCCTTGTGTACTACCCTATATAAAGAGTTGAATAAGCCTGTTGAAGAGAGAGATCTTTTTTCGGAGTGTTAGACAAGTCATTAGGAGAGAGAAAGTGTGTGGTGATTGTAATTTCTTTAGCTCTTTCTTATCTTATCTTGTAAACATTCAAGGAATTAATCAATAAAATAATTGTTATTCATCTTAAAATGTCTTAGTTGTGTGGATTATTGTGAGGGGTGTAGTGTAGGATTTCCTGCAACTACATATTGGCGCTAGAAACAGGGAGGCAATTGAAAGATAAGAGATTGTATATTGTCAATAAAATTGTTAAAATCAAGAGTATGATGGATAAATTGGAGAAAACTAGAATCAAAGAGAGTAATGAAGAATTGGAATGTAATATGATTACAAAAGCAATGGTTAATGAATTTCATGAAAATATCAAAGGGAGAATACACAAAAGAGATTTTGAAGGAAAGAAGATTATAACAGCAGAGAAATCATCACCCTTGAAAGAATGGGAAAAACAGAAGATAATGTTCACTGCAGCGGAGATATCAGGAGAGAATTTAAATCACACATCTCCATTAGTGATTACGATAAGTGCAAGTAAAGAAGAGGGAAAATTAACAAAAAAAGTGGAAGAATGGGCAATAAATAGAACTTTGGTGGACACATGGAGTTCAGTGAATATAATGTTTTATCATGCTTATAAGAAATTGGGGTACAAAGTTGAAGAAATGACTTCCGCAACATATCATATCTATGGTTTCGGCAAATCCATAACAAAACCTAAAGGGGAAATGAAAATACGAATTTTGTTGGGAGAAATTGAAACACATGTGACGTTATGTGTAGTGGATATGGAATCACCATATAACATGTTGTTGGGAAGACCATGGATACATGCAATAAAAGCTGTAGCATCAACATTTCATCAATGTGTCAAATTTCCTATACCAAGTGGAATTGGCGAAATCGGAGGTGATACTGATAAAGGAAGGATATATCATCAAATCGAAGTAAGACATTATGAAGAACAGGTGAAGAGGCGAAAAGATCGCAGGAAGATGGCAAAAGCAGCGAAAAAGGAAGAAGAATTTAGAACTTACATGATAAGAGCGGAAGAAGGGAAAGGAATATATAGTGAAGAGAATGATCTCGCGAAGGAAGTAAAAGGACCAACACCCATGGGAGAACCGAAGGCTAGCTACACTGCGGCAGAACCAACAAAGGAAGTAAATATTGGAACTGAAGAAGAACCAAAGAAGTTAAAAATTGGGACTAAAATGGAGGCAGATGAGGAAAGAAAGACTATTGATTTGTTGCGAGATTATAAAGACATTTTCGCATGGGATATGGATGAGATGCCTGGAATAGATCCATCTGTAGCGTGCCATAAATTAGAGAGTGATAAAAATACAAGACCATTCAAGCAAAGAATTAGAAAAATTGCAATAGCATATCATCCTCAAATAGAAGAAGAGTTGCAGAAGATGCTTGACGCCAGAATTATTAGACAAGCAAAATACCCCGAATGGATAGCGAATATGGTCGTAGTCCCAAAGAAGAAAAAAGGAATAAGAATTTGCATAGATTTTACCGATCTGAACAAAGCTTGTCCAAAAGATAGTTTTCCCTTGCCAGATATTCCGCAGATGGTTGAATCAGCAGCAGGAAATGAAAGGATATCCTCTCTTGATGGGTATAAGGGATACAATCAAATTCCTCTCGCTGAAGAAGACCAAGAGCATACAGCCTTTTTCGCTCCAAGAGGATTATATTATTACACAAAAATGCCATTTGGTTTGCGAAATGCTGGTGCAACGTATCAAAGGATGGTAGAGAAAGTGTTCGAACAATGGATACATAAAACACTAGAGGTATATGTGGATGACATGTTAATAAAAAGCAAAGAAGCAAAAGATCATGTACGAGATTTGAAGGAAATTTTTGAACAAATGAGGCTTTTCAACATCAAAGTAAATCCAGAAAAATGTACCTTTGGGGTGGCATCTGGAAAAATTTTAGGATACATTGTGTCAAAAGAAGGGATACAAGTTGATCCGGAGAAAGTACAAGCAATTCGCGATATGCCGACACCAGCAACAGTGAAAGATGTGCAAAAGTTAAATGGATTATTAGCTTCGCTAGGAAGATTCATCTCGCGATCATCTGATAAATGCAAGCATTTCTTCAACATACTTAAAAAAGGGGCGAAATTTATATGGACAGATGAATGTGAAAAAGCATTACAAGGAATAAAAGAACATCTAATGGATATATAAATCTTACAAAAAGCAGAACCAGGGGAAGAATTACTAATTTACCTCGCGACAACCTCGCATGCACCGAGTGCGGTATTATTGCGAATGGACGCAGGAGTAGAAAAACTAATTTATTACATCAAAGAAAACATTCAATGCCGCAGAGAAAAAATTATTCAAAAATTGAAAAATTAATTTTGGCATTAGTTTACGCAACATTTAAACTTCGCATCTACTTCGAAGCACACACAGTTAAGGTAATGACAAAAGTACCAATTGAGTCAGTCATGAAAAATTCAAAAAGATCAGGAAGGGTTGAAAGATGGAATGCTCAAGTAAGTCATTGCAAACTCAAATATGAAGTGTTATCCTCACCCAAATCACAAGTTGTTGCAGACTTTTTAGCAGAATTTCCATTGGAAGAGGATGAAGCAGTGGAAGAAATGATGGATATAGAAGAAGAACATGGAAATCCAAGGGATTTATTAACTGAGCCAAACATATGGGAAATATTGGTAGATGGATAATCAAATGGAGAAGGTAACGGAATTGGGATCATTATAATTTCGCCAGAAAGCAATAAAATGGCTTTTTCTTTCAGATTGGAATTTGCATCTACCAACAATGAAACATAGTATGAAGCTATAGTACATGCTTTGCGATTTGCAATAGAAATGAAGTTGGAGAATGTAAGAGTTACCAGTGATTCTCAGTTAGCTATTCGCCAGATAAAAGAAGAGTATACTACAAATGAAGCATCCTTGAAAAAATACAAAAGGCTTGTTGAAGAATTGTCAGCGAAGATACCAAAAATAAAGTGGAGACACATATCAAGAAAAGACAATAGACTTGCAGATGCTTTTGCTTTTATATCAAGTATGATGACAGATCCATCTGCGAGATGCATAAAAATACAGACACTTCTATCACCATCAATCAACAAAGAGGAAGAGGAAGAAGCAGAAGTAATGCTCATAGAAGATGAAACACAAGGACCCCATTGCGAGGATTGGAGGACAGAACTTCATGCTTATCTAATGAAAGGAGAAAACACCAAGAAATAGATTAGAGATGCACAAATTAAAAAGCCGTGCAACAAATTATGAATTAAGAGACGGGGTATTGTATCGAAGATCCTTTAATGGACCCTCGCTTAGATGTTTAACACGAAAGGAAGGAGAAGCAGTGTTAAGAATGTTACACAGTGGGGATGCTGGCAATCACAGTGGCGGAAGATCTTTAGCACATAAGGCGAAAATGCAAGGCTATTATTGGCCATATATGCATGAAGATGCGAAACAAGTATCAAGACGTTACGAAGATTGTCAGAAGCATGGAAAGAAAATACATGCACCAGGAGCACCATTAACTTCATCAACAAGTGTATGGCCTTTTGGAAAGTGGGGATTAGATATTGTAGGACCTTTTTTACCAGGTACAGGGCAGAGGAGATATTTGATTGTCGCTACATATTATTTTACAAAGTGGGCAGAAGTAAAAGCAGTACAACACATTCGCGATAAAGATGTTTTTACCTTCATATTCGAAAACATAATATGTAGATTTGGAATTCCAAAGACAGTTGGTATCTGACAATGGGAAATAGTTTGAGGACAAAATATAGAATTGCCGCTTAATGCATTTCAAATAAAATGTTGGAAATCAACTCCTTTATACCCGCAGCCAACGGACAAGCGGAAGCAACAAATAAAACAATCGCAGATATATACGAAGAATAAGTTAGAAGGACATAATAAGGCATGGTGTGAACAAGTGCAT
Source organism: Papaver armeniacum (assembly GCA_023531295.1). Taxonomy (NCBI): domain Eukaryota; kingdom Viridiplantae; phylum Streptophyta; class Magnoliopsida; order Ranunculales; family Papaveraceae; genus Papaver; species Papaver armeniacum. Next base: position 84,830 of record JAJJWW010017297.1, on the reverse strand, counting down.
AATGCAGTATGGGCTTACAATACAACAAGGCGAGAAGCTACGGGAATGTCACCATTTTGTCTAACATATGGAGTTGAAGCTGTACTTCCGACAGAATTGATTATTCCAACAACAAAGAGAGAAGCTTGGGAGAAAAATCTTAGTGCGAGAAACATTTTGGTTAAATTAGATGAATTAGAGGAAAACAGAGAAAGAGCATTACAACATATGGAGAATTATCAGTGAAGATTAGCCAGAGAATATAACAAACGTGTCAAGACACGCGAATTTCAACCAGGTGATATGGTATTGCGAGAAACACCAATATATCAGCGAGAAAGTGGTGGCAAATTGGCGAAAAAATGGGATGGACCTTATATCATCAAGGAGATAGTTGGAACAGGGGCATATAGATTAATGGATCCTGAGGGCAAAGATGTGGGCCAGAGATTGGGTAGACCGTGGAATAGATTATATCTCAAGAAATATTACCCATAGAAGATGGAAGGGAAAGAATAAGTTCTAAAATGTTGAATGAATGGAATGAAATGAATTCATATGAAATGTTCCTGCGACAGAGTGACTGCGAAATTGCATAAAATAAAGAAAGAATGTGCGAATATCTCGCAAATGAAATAACAAGAGATAATCAAAAATGAATGATTGAACGAATTGACAGAAATGAATGAGTGAGTGAATGGGACGAACCTTTATGGCGTACACCCTAGTTCGCGAATGATATTTCGTAAGAGGCAAATGTAAGACCTAAAGTGCGTCATATAAGGGGGTATCTCTTGACATGGCTCAGGGAAAAGGTTACACTTTGCCCCCGAACTGAGTCATGAAAATTTGGGGTCAATAAAGCCCATCCTGGGAGATACCTTGGATTTCCAACTATATATATAAGGTTATACCCGGTTGGACGACCGAGGGTCTCTTCCAAGGAGTCGGTGTATGACCATGGCACCGAGGTACATGGTTGAGCCAAGAGTGCCCGGGGCATTTGAAGTGTCTCGGCCATTCTTGGAAAGTCTTGGCACATGATGCACTTGGCCCGAAGAAAACTCCACTTAGGGTGCAGTCTCGTAACCATAAGCCCTATAGGTATAAGGGATAAGAGGCTGCGAAAACAACTGGTTGTTGTTAAGACCGGATGGGAGGAGCTAGTCTTGTATGGCCGATGTACGCCTCCTTGAAGGGGCAACCAGGGAGATGATAAGGGCGGCACCCTCCATTAGGGAGCTGATAAGTGTCTTAAGACGCAAATGTCATGAGGCTATATTTTCGCAAGGAAATTTAGGCTTGTCATATTTGTGCGATGATCCTGCAGAGGCAATAATACTAACGCGAGGGTAAGACGAGATCAATGGGTCTTTACATGCAAGTGTAAAGACGTCCTGCGATTTTGTCGCAAGACGGCAATGTCATGGGGCTTTACGTTCGCAAGAACATTTAGGCCTGTCATATTGTCGCAAAAGAAATATCTATGAAGCAAAAATACTAAAGAAATGATAAGACAAGATCAATGGGTCGTTACATGAAAGTGTAAGGACGTCCTGCGATTTTGTCGCAAGACGTCAATGTCATGGGGCTTTATGTTCGCAAGAATATTTAGGCCTGTCATATTGACGCAAAATGAGGGGTGGCAAAATAAGACCTTTAACTAGGAAGGCAAAATAAGACCACACAAAAACAATGATAAGGCAAGATCAATGGGTCATTACATGAAAAAGTAAAGACGTCCTGCGATCTTGTCGCAATGATGAATTTCCACATAAATAAAGATAATGGAAAACAAAATAGCAATTATCAAATACCAAAAATTATATTCATCAAAAGAAAGAGTAATAATGCGCAGATGAACACATCAAAAAGATGATTGAAGTACATAAAGAAGTAACAGTACAAGATGAAAGATTACAAGAGAAAGTCAATTCTCAAATATCAGTTTTTCACCGAAGAAGATACCGGGCTTTCTTGACTTTACTTTATCCGTATTTTCGCCAGTTATTATATTTCCACCAGATCCTCCATCACCTAGATCATCATTGACAATTTTACTAGGAGGAATTGTCTCTTCATTTGCGATCTCTTCTCCACTATTGTAGTCAAAATCGCTGTCAGGAGAATTAGGAACTTCATCGTCACTCACTTCTAGAGGTTCGACACGTACAGGATCAAGAGATTTAGATAGTAGAACATCATTCACAAGAACTTCGGCCTTAATATGAAATTGACGAAGGAGTGCTTTCTGATGATTTCTACTCTCCATATCTTTACAGTCAGACATATAATCGAATCTTCTTTATGCACGATCGCGAGAGCGAGCAAGGGAAGCAGCGATTATTCCATTTTCTTTGCGAATTTTTGAATAGTCAGACTTCAGAGTGGCAATAGAAGAATGAAGATTTTTCTCAAAGATCTCGCAAAAGAAAAGAACATAGAAAATTATTCAGATTTTTGGACTTCGCAAGGAAAATATCACAAGATAATAAATAAATATATTAAGGTAGTCAAATAATATGACTACCTTCCTTCTGCGAGGTAAGATATTGGATTAAAGACGAACAACTATTCTCCAAATGATCCATGGCATTGTCAAAATTATCTCCAATTAAACCTTTCAATCGAGATCGCAACACCTCGAATTCCTTTGTTAGTTCATGTATGTATTCCAAGTAAGATGCTAACCTTTCATTCCTGGCTTTATATGTGCCACTGTAATGGTTGGCGACCAGTCTTGAATCCGTTGTCAGCTTAACCTTCCGTGCCCCCATGTGAAGAGCCGTCTTCAAGCCTGAAATTACAGCCTCGTATTCAGATTGGTTGTTTGAGGCTGTAAATCCCAACCGGACAGCCTTTTCAATTCGTAATCCTTCGGGGGAAATCAGTACACACCCAACACCTGCCCCGTCGGTGTTTGCGGATCCGTCTGTGTAGATATGCCACATTCCACTATCACCTTCAAGCGTCATTACTGAGTCCTTGTTACTCACTTGCTCCTTTGCTGCTTTTGAAGATTTCTTACTAGTGTTTATGGTTTCCCATGGCAGTGGGATGGGTCGTATACCATCGTTATCATGCAAGATCTCCTACTCGAGCATGGATTCTATAGGATCAGAATATCGCAACACCAAGATTCTCGCGAAATCCATAAACGACACACTACGAAGACATCGCGAGATGGAAGTAAAAACGACGTAACGGATGACGACAGCCAAAACACGAGAAATATGTGACAGTGTAGCGAAATTGAGGAGTGTCGCGAGATTTGACATTTGTACATTTGCGATACTTCGCAAGGCTTACCCGAAAATAAAGGACAGCTTATCTGTCATCCGCCATGTAATTTCCTATATAAAGAGACGAATAGGCTTAAGGAGAGGGGGGGATCTTTTTCGAGTGTAGAGCAAGTCATTAAGAGAGAGAAAGTTTAGAGTGATTGTAATACTTTGGTTTATCTCCTATTCATCTTGTAACATTTCGAGAGTTTGATCAATAAAAACTTATAATTGTTCATCTTAAAAATGATTTAATTATATGGAATCTTGTGAGGGGTGTAGTGTGGGACTTCCTGCAACTACATAATGGCGCTAGAGACAGGGACTGATTGAAGGAACATATTGAAGATTGTTATTTTTTTTCAAATCAAGAAAATGATAAAACAAGCGGATAAATCAATAAAGATAGAGAAGTTTACCAAAAGGTCGGAGTGTAAATCGATTACAAAAACAATGATCAATGAATTCCATGAGAACGTCAGAGGGAGAATACATAAACGAGACTTTGAAGGATAGAAAATTGTAGCAGTTGAGAAACATCACCTTTGAGAGATTGGGAAAAACAAGAAATTACGTTTACAGCAGCAGAAATATCAAAAGAAAATTTGGGACACACATCTCCTTTGGTAATCACAGTAGTCACACAGAAAGAAAAGATGAACACGGTAAAAATTATGGAAGAATGGACAATAAACAGAACTTTGGTGGATACAGGGAGTTCGGTGGATATAATGTTCTACCATACATACAAAGAAATGGGGTACAAAAATGAAGAAATGTCTCCTTCAACATATCATATTCACGGCTTTGGCAAATCTGTAACAAAACCAAAAGGAGAAATAGAGTTGCGAATTTTACTAGGAGAAATCGAAACACAAGTTATATTATGTGTAGTGGATATGGAATCACCATACAACATGTTGTTGGGAAGACCATGGATACATGCGATTAAAGCCGTAGCGTCGACATTACATCAATGCATTAAATTTCCTATGCCAAGTGGGATTGGTGAAATTAAAGGAGATGTGGATAAAGCGAGATTATGTTATCAAATTGAAGTGAAGCAATACGAAGGACGTGCAGAGAAGCGGAAGAATCGACGGAAAATGGCGAAGGAAGCAAAGAAAGAAGAAGAATTTAGAATTTACATGATAAAATCAGAGGAAGGAAATGGCATACCTGGCGAAATCTCGGAAGAAGGGAATGGACCTGCGAAAAAGATAAAAGAACCAACACCTATGCTAGAACCTGAGGCCAGTTACACCGCGGCAGAACCAACAAAGGAAGTGAATGTTGGGACCAAAGAAGCACCCAAAATACTAAAAATTGGAACTAAGATGGAGGAGGATGAGTAAGAAAGAACTGTTAATCTGCTGCGAGAATATAAAGACATTTTCGCATGGGATATGGATGAAGTACCGGGAATAGATCCGTCTGTGGCATGTCATAAATTGGAGATTGATAAAAATGTAAGGCCATTCAAACAAAGAATCAGAAAAATCGCAACAACATATCATCCTCAAATAGAAGAAGAGTTACAGAAGATGCTTGATGCAGGAATTATAAGACAAGCAAAATATCCGGAGTGGATAGCAAACATGGTAGTAGTTCCAAAGAAGAACAAATGGATAAGAATTTGTATAGATTTCGCTGATCTAAATAAAGCTTGCCCAAAAGATAGTTTTCCGTTATTTCGCTGATCTAAATAAAGCTTGCCCAAAAGATAGTTTTCCGTTACCAGATATCCCACAATTGGTAGAATCGGCAGCAGGGAATGATATAATATCTTCTTTAGATGGATACAAAGGATATAATAAATCCCTCTCGCTAAAGAAGATCAAGAACACACTTCTTTTTTCGCCCCAAGAGGATTATATTGTTATACAAAAATGCCATTTGGTTTGCGAAATGCTGGAGCAACATACCAAAGAATGGTAGAGAAAGTGTTTGCGAATTGGATACATAAGACACTAGAGGTGTCTGTGGATGACATGCTAATAAAAAGTAAAGAAGCAAAAGATCATGTCCAAGATCTGAAAGAAATTTTTGAACAAATGAGACAGTTTAACATCAAAGTAAATCCAGAGAAGTGTATTTTTGGGGTTGCGTCAGGGAAGTTTTTAGGCTACATTGTATCAAAAGAGGGTATACAAGTTGATCCGGCGAAGGTGCAAGCAGTTCGCGAAATGCCAACCCCAGCAACAATAAAAGATGTACAAAAATTAAACGGACTCTTAGCCTCACTAGGGAGATTTGTTTCGCGATCATCAGATAAATGCAAACAATTTTTCAACATACTTAAAAAGGGGACAAAATTTAAATGGACGGATGAATGCGAGAAAGCCCTGCAAGGAATAAAAGATTATCTAATGAATATATCTATTGTGCAAAAAGCAGAACCAGGAGAAGAATTATTACTATATCTTGCGACGACATCGCACGCATTAAGTGTTGTGTTGTTGCGAGCAGATGCAGGAATTGAGAAACCAATCTATTACATCAGTAAAACTTTCAATGCCGCGGAGAAAAATTATTCAAAAATCGAAAAGTTAATTTTGGCGCTAGTTTACGCAGCGTTCAAACTTCGCATATATTTTCAAGCTCATACAGTAAAGGTATTGACAAAGGTACCTATTGAATCAGTAATGAAGAATTCAAAAATATCAGCCAGAGTTGAGAGATGGAATGCACAAATAGCACACTTCAAAATTAAATACGAAGTACTATCTTTTTAGCAGAATTTCCTTTAGAAGATGATGAAGCAGTGGAAGAAATGATGGATATAGAAGAAGAATATGGAAACCCAAAGGACCTACTGACATAGCCAGATAGATGGGAAGTGTTGGTAGATGGATCATCAAATGGAGAGGGTAATGGAATTGGAATTGTTTTGATTTCGCTAAAATGGCTTTTTCTTTGATTGGAGTTTGTATCCACCAATAATGAAACGGAATATGAAGTCATCATACATGCTTTGAAATTCGTAATAGAAATGCGGTTGGAAAATTTGAGAATCACCGGTGACTCATGACTAGTCATTCGACAAATAAAAGGAGAATACACTACAAAGGAACCATCTTTAAAGAAATACAAGAAACTTGTTGGAGAACCTGTCAAATAAAATCCCAAAAATAAAATGGAGACACATATCAAGAAAAGATAATAGACTCGCAGATGCTTTTGCTTTTATCTTAAGTATGATGACAGATCCAACTACGAGATGCATAAAGATACAAACACTTTTATCACCGTCGATCAATAAGGAAGAAGAAGGGGAGGAAGACGTTATGATCATAGAAGATGAGGAGCACACACCTATCATTGAAGATTGGATATCCGAACTTCATGCATATTTGATGAGAGGAGAAACACCAAGAAATAGGCTGGAGGCGCACAAATTAAAAAGTCGAGCGACAAATTATGAAATGAGGGATGGGGTACTATATCAGAGATCCTTTAATGGACCTTCATTCAGGTGCTTAACACGAAAAGAAGGAGAAGCAGTATTAAAAATGTTACATAGTGGGGATGCTGGCAATCACAGCGGTGGAAGATATTTGGCATACAAGGCGAAAATGCAAGGCTATTACTGGCCATATATGCACGAAGATGCGAAACAAATATCGAGGCGTTGCGAAGATTGCCAAAGGCACGGAAAGAAAATACATGCACCAGGAGCACCATTAACTTCTTCAACAAGCGTATGGCCTTTTGGAAAATGGGGTTTAGATATTGTGGGACCATTTTTACCAGGGTCTGGACAAAGAAGATATCTGATTGTCGCTACAGACTATTTCACAAAATGGGCAGAAGTAAAGGCAGTACAACACATTCGCGACATGGATATTTTACATTTATATTTGAGAATATCATATGTAGATTTGGAATTCCCGCACAGTTGGTGTCTGATAATGGGAAACAGTTCGAGGGACAGAATATAGAATTGTTACTTAATGCATTTAAGATAAAGTGTGGAAAGTCAACTCCATTATACCCTCAGGCAAATGGGCAGGCAGAAGCAACAAATAAGACAATCGCAGATATACTAAACAAGAAATTAGAGGGGTACAATAAAGCATGGTGCGAACAGGTACATAATGCAGTATGGGCTTACAACACAACCAGACGTGAAGCCACTGGAATGTCACCTTTCTGTTTAACATATGGGGTTGAGGCTGTACTACCAACAGAATTTATTATCCCAACGACAAAGAGAGAAGCTTGGGAGAAAAATCTTAGTGCGGGTATTATTTTAACTAAATTGGATGAATTAGAAGAAAAAAGAGAAAGGGCCTTGCACCATATGGAAAATTACCAGCGAAGATTAGCACGAGAATATAATAAACGTGTTAAAACACGCGAATTTCAACCAGGCGATTTGGTGCTGCGAGAAACACCAATATATCAGCAATAAAGTGGTGGAAAGCTTGCGAAAAAATGGGATGGACCTTATATCATCAAGGAAATAGTTGGAACAGGAGCATATAGATTGATGGACCCTGAGGGTAAAGATGTGGGACGCAGACTCGATAGACCATGGAATAGATTATACTTAAAGAGATATTACCCATAAAAAATTATGGTGAAGAAGTAGACTGCATGAATGGTACCCGATTGAGACAAAAAGAATTAAATGTTTCATTTTTATTCTCGAAAAAGCAAAGTAATGTTTCGCACAAGAAAACGACGAAAAATTATCAAATATCAACGAAATTACAAAAGTGCTTATATATACAGAGGAATCAGTAAAATAATCATAAATGGCGAACTTACTATGGCGTACACCCTAGTTCGCGAATAAAATTTCGCAAGAGGCAATGTACCTAAAGTGCGTCATAGTAAGGGGCACCTATTATAAAAAAAAAATCAGAATGGGACGAACCTTCATGGCGTACACCCTAGTTCGCGAATAAAATTTCGCAAGAGGCAATGTACCTAAAGTGCGTCATGTAAGGGGGTATCTGTAAACGTGGATCAGGGAAAAGGTTACACCGCCCCTGGAACCTGAGTCATGGAGAGTGGGGGTAATAACACCCATCCAGGAGAGGTACCTTGGATTTTCAATCTAAGCTAGTGAATTAGATTGGACGACCGGGGGTCTCTTCTAAGGAGTCAGCATTTGACCAAGGCGCCGAGGTACACGGTTGAGCCAAGGGTGCCTGGGGCATTTGAAGTGTCTCGGCCATTCTTGGCAAGTCTCGGCAAGTCTCGGCTTATGATGCACTCGGCCCGAAGAAAACTCCACTTAGGGTGCAGTCTCGTAACCATAAGCCCTATAGGCAAAAGGGATAAGAGGCTGCGAAAACAACTGGTTGTTGTTAAGACCGGATGGGAGGAGCTAGCCTTGTATGGCAGAAGTACGCCTCCTTAAAGGGGCAACCAGGGGGAAGATAAGGGCGGCACCCTCCATTAGGGAGCTGATAGTGTCAAAAAAGACGTAAATGTCATGAGGCTTCTTACTCAAGGGAGTATCAAGGCTTGTCATATTTATGCAAGCAATCTGAAGAGGCAAAAATACAAAAGAGTAGATAAGACGAGATCAATGGGTCATTGCATGCAAGTGTAAAGACGTCCTGCGATTTCGTCGCAAAGACGACAATGTCATGGGGCTTTATGTTCGCAAGGATATTTAGGCCTGTCATATTGTCGCAAGAAAAATATCCTGCAGAGGCAATAATACTAAAGAAATGATAAGGCAAAATCAATGGGTCATTACATGAAAGTGTAAAGACGTCCTGCGATTTTGTCGCAAAAATGAGAGGTGGCAAAATAAGACCTTTAACTAGGAAGGCAAAATAAGACCACACAAGAAAAATGATAAGGCAAGATCAATGGGTCATCACATGAAAATGTAAGGACGTCCTGCGATCTTATCGCAATGATAAAAATTCACATAAACAAAATGGGAATTGTTAAACATCAAAAATTGTCTTCCAGACAAGAAGGAAGAATAATAAAATACATCTCAAAGGTGATTAAAGTGCATAAAGAAGTAACAAAGCAAGAAGTAGAATTACAAGAGAAGTTCAATTCTCAATATCGATTTTTTCACCAGAAGGAGATACTGGATGTTCTTCAACAATTTTATTAGCTTCATCAACTATCACACTTTCGCCAGTTCTCGCATTTTCGCTGACCCTCCTTCAATTAAATTCTTCTTAACAGCTTCATCAGGTGGAATTATCTCTTCATCTGCGGAGTCTTCGCCACTTTCATAATCATAATCACTATCAGGAGGGTTAGGGATTTCATCATCATCTACTTCCAAAGGTTCGACAGATACAAGGTCAAGAGATTTGGACAATAAGACATCATTCACAAGAACTTCAGCTTTGAGGTGAAATTGGCGAAGGAGTGCTTTCTGATGATTCCTACTCTCTATATCTTTAGAGTAAGTGAGATAGTCGAGTCTTCTTTCTTCCCGATCGCGAGAGCGAGCAAGAGAAGTGGCGAGCAGCCCATTTTCTTTGCGAATTTTGGCATAGTCAGATTTCAAAGTGGAAATGGAGGAATGAAGATTTTTCTCAGATTCTGCAAAAATAAAGAATGTAGAAAATAATTCAGATTTTCTCGCAAGAAAAATACCATAAATTCAAGAAAGCAAATTGATTAAGGTAGTCAAATATCATGACTACCTTCCTTTTGAGAGATAAGATATTGGGTTAAAGCCAAAGAACCATTCTCCAAATGACTCATGGCACTGTCAAAATTATCTCCAACTAAACCTTTCAATCGAGATCGCAAGCTCTTTTCGTTAGAAACAAGTAAGGCGTTTTCCTTCGCAAGAGAAGAGTGGGATTCTTCTAACTTGGAATATTGATCCTTGAGTTGGCTTGTTTTTACACTTAAAGTTATTCTACCTTGGATAAGTTTATCCCTCTCAGCAGTAACTTCTTCAAGTTTACTTCTTAGTGAACAGAGAGATCGTTCTTGTTCTTTACACATTTTTTGACAGACATCAAGTTGTTGCGAGGAAATCGCCACCTTATTTAACAAACCTCGCTTCTCTTGAGAGAGAGTCCCATTTTCATCTGATAAAGTTTTCAACTCCAAATTAGTTGTAGTTAAAGAGTAAGAGAGACGAGATAATTCGCTACTTAATGAGCCCTGCTTCTGAACTAAGTCAACATTTTCTTTAGAAAGATTTTCTATTTGATCAACAGAATATGTATGAAGGTTATCTAATTGGTTATATTGCTCCATCCAAACGTCTCTGTCCATTCGAGTTTCTTCAACAACAGATTCCAACTGATATATCTCCATTTTTCGCTTCTGGTTCAAAGCTTAAGTGGCGAACAAGGGATTCTTGTATGTTAAAAAAAAAAAAAAAGAAGGAGAGGGGAGTTGTACCTTTTAATTCTTCGTTCTTCTTACGAAGATTGTCACGATCCAGTGAGATATTTTGAAGTTTTTGATTCTCAAGATGGAGAGTGTCACACTTTGCAGTCATGGCTTGGAGATTGTTCTTCAAGATTTTAACTTCTTGCTCTAAAGATGTTTGCGAAATTCTGTCGGGACCAAAGTATTTACTTAAAATCTCGCAGACATTAGACTTGATAGGATCGACGGAGGTCTTCTTGGTGTCATTCATAATATCTGATAAAACTTTGAAAGCCACGTCCATTCCTTCCAAGTTTTCCTTAGTAAGAGGGACAAACTCAGTTGAAGAAGAAGTGACGACAAAAGATGGGAGAGTTGAATCATCTTTAGTCGCAAGAATGTCATGAGGAGATGGAATCTGATGAAGGTTAATGGCTGGGGGAAAGGCAGAGGCATCGATAGTAGGAGAAGAAAATAGTTCATTCACAATAGGACTATCATGAGGAACTTCATCTATGGAAAATTCAGACATAGGAGGAAAATCAGCAGCGACATTTTCACTAACAGTATGGGAAGATTTATCTTGCGACGATCTCGCAGGAGGAGTTGTAAGCTTAAATATAGGAAAAGGAACAGAGGTTTCAACATTTTTAGAACGACGAGATCTTTTGGGGGATCTACCGATATTTTTGTCATCCTGCGAATCACAAGTTAAATAAGAAACAGAGACAACAATATTGTTAGAACGACGAGATCTTTTAGGGGATCTATCGATATTTTTGTCATCCTGCGAATCACAAGCTAAATAAGAAACAGAGGCAACAATATTTTTATTAGAAGAGTAAATGTTTCTTAATACCTTGTTATTCGCAGGCTTTCTCTTGTGTGCAACGGATTTTGGTTGCGAACCCTTGGATGTTTTAGGATTTTGGACTGTGAATTTGGTGACAGGGATGTTCTTACTAAAACAGAAACAATAAGGGAGTTAATCAGAGATGAACAAAATAAAATAAAGTAATCTCAGTAGAAGAATTCAAATGGATCACATGCAATATGATCTACAAACCTTGATGGCTCCATAAGGACAGTAGCAGAGAAGATTTACAACAAGATGAACAACAACAAAAGTTGCAGACGATAAAGGATTCACAAAGAATGCAGAGATGAAGTAAAAGAAAAGAAAGATATTCTCGATAAATTTCTTCTTAAATAGACAAGAAAAGGATGACCGGTTAGCATTTAATGTGCCGGTAAAAAGGGGAATATATGACATGTTTTACTAGATTTACGGAAGCTTGTCGGCAGAAAAATAAAGGAAAGAAATGAACGGCTGCGGCATTTTGAAAAGACTAGTTCTCATGACGTTCTCTTCTTCGCAGAGAAGACATGAGAAGAGGCAAGATGTAGGATCAGAATATCGCAACACCAAGATTCTCGCGAAATCCATAAATGACACACTGTGAAGACATCGCGGGATGGAAGTAAAAACGACGTAACGGATGACGACAGCCAAAACACGAGAAAGATGTGACAGTGTAGCGAGATTGAGGAGTGTCACGAGTTTTGACATTTGTACATTTGCGATACTTCGCAAGGCTTACCCGAAAATAAAGGACAGCTTAGCTGTCATCCGCCATGTAATGTCCTATATAAAGAGCCGAATAGGCTTAAGGAGAGGGGGGATCTTTTTCGAGTGTGGAGCAAGTCATTAAGAGAGAGAAAGTTTAGAGTGATTGTAATACTTTGGTTTATCTCCTGTTCATCTTGTAACATTTTGAGAGTTTGATCAATAAAAACTTATAATCGTTCATCTTAAAAATGATTTAATTATATGGAATCTTGTGAGGGGTGTAGTGTGGGATTTCCTGCAACTACAGATTCTGAAACTGGAATATCATCCACTGGGAAGTCTGCCATCAACGATGCTATTGCATGCCCCTTCTCGGCTGTTCTTGGCTCATAATTAATGGTGTATGCGCCAAGATAAGTAGCCCTTGTGGTCAGCCTGCTGGAGTCATCAGTTCTCCCTAATACCTTCTTTAACGGATACTCAGTATAGACTACAATTCGCCGTCCTTCGAAGTATGGCTTTAAACGCCTTGCTGCATGCATAAGAGCTAAAGCCATTTTCTCTATTTTCGAGTACCTGGTCTCAGCGTCTGTTAGGGATTTACTAACGAAATAGACGGGTCTTTCCTCCGGATCCCGAACAAATAATACTGCACTAACAACGTAATCACTTGCCGCCAAATAAATGTAGACGACTTGGCCAGTCTTCGGGCTTGTGAGGACCGGTGGTGAAGTTAAGTATCTTTTTATCTCATTTAAAGCATGCTCGCATTCCTCGTTCCAACCAAACTTCTCCTCCTTCTTTAGAATCAGGAAAAAAGGTTTACATTTGTCCGAAGCTCGAGAGATGAATCTGTTCAACGCAACCAATCTCCCCGTAAGCCTCTGTACTTCCTTTTTGTTTCTTGGCGATGACATTTCCAATATTGCTCTAATTTGCTCTGGATTGGCTTCGATCCCTCTCCGTGACATCATATACCCAAGAAACTTCCCAGACGTAAGTCCGAAGGAACATTTTGCTGGATTCAACTTCATTCCATATTGTCGTAACCGATCAAAGGTTCTTTTCAAGTCCATAAGGTGAGACTCCTTATTTTTGGACTTGACCACCATATCATCGATATAGACCTCCATGGTATTCCCGATCATATCCTTAAACATTTCATCGACAAGACGCTGATAAGTTGCTCCTGCATTTTTCAAACCAAATGGCATGACCAGATAACAATATATCCCTTTGTCTGTTATGAACGCCGTATGTTCTTGATCTTCCTCATATAACGTAATTCGATTATAGCCGCAGAAACCGTCCATAAATGACAATCTATCGAAACCGGCAGTAGCGTCCACTAATTCCACAATCCTGGGTATTGGGTAAGGATCACTTGGGCATGCTTTATTTAAATTTATAAAATCGATACATACCCGAATTTTCCCGTTTTTCTTCGGAACTGCTACAATATTTGCCAACCACTTTGGATACTTGACAGGTCTTATTATTCTCGCCTCTAACATCCTGTTAATCTCCTCAGCAACCTTTGCCTTCCGTTCTGGTGCCATTTTTCGCGGCTTCTGCCTTATTGGTTTAAATCCTTCACTGATATTCAACCGATGGCACGCGATGTCAGGGTCAATGCCTGGCATATCCCTGAGACTCTAGGCGAAGACATCTTTATTATTCTTCAACAAGGTGATCAAGCTTTCACTTTCGCCTAACGGTAGTTCTGCCTCGATAAACGTTATTTGCTCCTTTTAATCCCCAACTTGTACCTCCACCAACTCCTCAATAGTTGGCGGTCCTTCATTTCCTCTTCCTTGATAAGAGGTCGGGAAGTACTTTGATTGCTACAATTTCTTTTCCGCCTGGAGTATTTCTGAACCCTTTAGTTCTGACTTTCTGTATTCTTCCATTGCGCTTTCATAACATTTATGAGATGCCACCTGGTCGCTTCTGACTTTCATCACTCCTGCTGGAACAATGAATTTCAAGCACTGGTGAATAGTGGAAGTTACCGCATCCATTGCGTAAATTCAATCGCGTCCTAAGATAACATTGTAAGGTGCGCGGCAATCAAGCAATGAGAAATATTGCATAACTGTCCTTCCTCCCACTATCGTGGGTAGATTAATTCTTCCCATTGCCGTCATCGTCTCCCCACTAAATCCGATGATAGGGCTATCATCTGCTTCAACCTGGCTCTCACTCAAACTCATTGAAGAATACGCTCCCGAGAATATGACGCTAATTGAACTCCCAGTATCGACCAGAACTCGACGTACTTTGTACATTCTAATGAGAGCCAGAATCACAATTGCATCATTATGTGGTTGATATACTCTAGCAAGATCAGCGTTCGAAAAGGTTATCTCAGTCTTTCCTTCTTCCAAAATCTCCATACCAATATGACTGGCATAGTCGACCTTGTTAGATATTCGCCATTCATTTATATGACGCAACTTCAACCGTGTAGCATTCTCCTGAGCCTTTCTCGAGATTGTATTAATCCTTGCGTGGCTCACTCTGATTTCACGTAAATCAAGAGTGTTGGTCAGTGTGTTGACCTGTGTCGGATTCTTCTTCACATATTGCTGCAGCTTTCCCTCTTCAATCATCTTTTGAACTTCGTTGCGAGTGCACGACAAGTATCCGTATTGTGCCCATGATCCTTGTGATGAGCACAATATTTATTCTTATCCCTCTTATCCCTTGTTTCCACTGGTAGTGGCTCCGGGATAGGCAGCGAATCTTTAATCTTCTTAAAAAGTTCCCCAAGTCCAATGTTCAGCTTGGGAAACCTTACCCTCTGCTTTTCTTGTGATTTATGAGACTCCTCTTCGTTCCTCACCTTCCTTGTAGGACCTTCATGGATTTTATTTTTAGAATTACTTTCAAACTGTTGCTTCGGCCTTGCTGATCCTTCAGCCGTTGACTTTCTCGATGTTCGTGACAACTTTGCTTTCTTTTCCTTTTCTGCTTTTGCGTACCTATTGGCCCTGTCATACAACTCTCTGAGGTTTCCCACCGGCTCCACTGCTAATGAGTTATAAATTCCAAACTCATCATACTCCATCGCATTTTTATATGCTTCTATTATGAATCCTTCGTCCACCTTTCCAATTTCACTAACTTCCTGACGAAATCTCCTATTGAAATCAAAAAGGTCTTCGCCAATCTCTTTATGTAAGAGAAACAAGTGACTACTCTCTTTTTTTATCCCGAGATTAATCTTGTCTTGCTTTCGAAAAAAGAATCCGACAACATTCCAAAATCCTTGATTGAATTAGGTTCTAACTGAGAGAACCAAGTCAGAGCCTTACCCGTTAAAGTCATTGGAAAAGTCCTGCAAAGTAGTTCGTCACTGTATCCCCACAAACTCATCGAAGCTTGAAAACGCTGGACATGTTCCACCGGGTTTCCATTTCCGCCATCAAAGAAATCCTTGAACTGAGGCTGGTTGAAATTCGAAGGAGGACGGTACCGCCTTATCTTTGCGACGAACGGAGAATCCATTGACTTTTTCGTGGACAGAATCTGTTGCTCTTCGTCTCTGGATTGTTTCTGTGTTAACAATTCGTTGATCATGGCGCTAAGTCTTTTTTTTGCTGAGCATTTCCTCCTTTTCAGAGTCACTTTCTGTCTCTCTTCGAATTCGCTCATTCCTGGCAGGGTCTGTCCTCCTTTTCGAATGATTCTTCTCACGCCTTGATCTCTTTAAGTGTCCATCATTAGTTCGATCTACTCTCCGTGCATGCCTAATACGACTTGTCCCTGCTTGACTATCTCTTTCACTCCATAATAATCGTTGTTAGGAGTACGACGATCGTAAAGGTCATTACCACGACGACCACGACTCTGGTTATGGTCACTTTCCTCCTAAATTCTTCTTCCATCGTCCCGGCTCCGCCAACGATCATCATCAACTCCGTCTCTTCTTCATGGATTATTTGGCTCTTGGTGATTTGTCCTTCTACTTCCAGAACGAGAGATAGCTGGTGTTTCCAACTCCCTTCTCTTCTCCAATGTGACCTTGAGTCATTTGTTCTCTCTTTCCAGTTGTTGCAATCACTCACGGACTGTTAAATCGATAGGCGTCACATGTGGGATGTTCCCATGTATGACTTGTGGGTTATGTTGAGCAGCGGGTGCTTGAGGGTTGTTAACTTGAGTAACCGATTGGAGAGTGGTTTGAACTATAGGTGGGACGTTGGTCTGTACAGCAGGCGGTACATTGGTTCGTACAGCTGGTGTGGCGTTAGCCTGACCAACTTGTGGATTATTAGCTCGATCCCGCACGCCTCTGCTAGCAATGTCCTCCTCTCGAAGGACCTGGCTGCTTGGATGTCGACCTGAATACTCCCCTTGATGTCGGACTCTCCTGCTAGTGGTCGGAGATGGGGATCTATTTACCAACACGTAATTCACCCTTGGAGCAGTCCCCTCAGAACGCGAACGAGAAGCTGATGTTGTTGATGACACCGACGTCGATCTCCCATCCCTTTTGTCGAAGTTTTGGAAAAACAACGCTTCTCAAAGTTCGAGTATTTGTTTGCTGATTCGATTGATTCCGAGTGGGTATATATGCATCCATATCAGGTCGATCTGCACCTGATGCCTCCATTCGTCTCTCTTTTCTTTCAGACTTTTTTTCTACAACTTTGGCAGAACCTTCTACGACCTTTTGGATCTTCCAACAACTTTCTAAAAAAGTTCTGAGTCTTTCAGCAACTTTCTTAAAGTGTTCTGAAGCTTCTGCAACTTTCTGGTACATTATGTATTTTCTGCAACTTCCTGAAAAGTTGTGATATTTCCTATAACTTTCTGAAAAGTTGTGATCTTTCTTCGACTTCCTGAAAAGTTGTGATATTTTCTGCAACTTTCTGAAAAGTTGTGATCTTTCTGCGACTTTTCAGTTCACAATGATTTTGAAACCCTAGTTTCGAAAATCGCTTGGGAACAACTTCTATTACTTGGAAAACACGATCTTTTCTCGTGGTCCCCTTGGTCGGCGCCAAAAGATGTTGGTGCAAAAATGATCACCCCAACAATCTTCGAGATGCAAGAAAGTTGATCCAATCGCTACCGTTGATGTAGAATCTCCAAAGAATTGATTAAAAGAGGTGGGGGTACCTGCAAAAACACTCCGATGCTAAAGTCAGCGGATGTTCTATGCAAGTGTATTGTGGTGAAAAGAATAGAATTCTGTACCTTTTGTGTTGAGATTTAGCCTCTATATATAGGCAGAAATAGATGTAGCTTTAGGGTTTTGATAGTTATCCTAATAACTTCCCTCATCTGTATAAATCCCAAATAACATCCAGATTCATGATAAACCCTAATATTTATCATAATCCTCATTATCTTGGATAACTATTATCTTGAATAATAATTATAACTACCTAAGATAATTATCCCCTTTCTAATCAGGATTTATCTTAAATAATATTTAAGATTATTCCATGAAAATCTTTTTACCCATGGACCTTTGGGCTTCAACAATAAGCCAAGCGGGTTTCTTTCATAAACCGATTTGGGCTTCTATAATAAGCCAGATGGGTCTCCATAATAAACCCCCCGGTTTCCACAATAAACCGAATCCAGGCTTCCATAATAAGCCCCACGGGTTTCCAAAATAAACCCTCCGGTTTCCTTGATAAACCGACCGGTTTCTACGATAAACCGGATTTAAGCTTCCATTATAAGCCTCGTGTGATCCGCACGAACACTATTTTGGATAGGGTACAAACAGTTGGGCCTGAACAGGTTGGGTATCTAGAACAACGAAATCCACTGGGTATATGAACCTATCAACCTCAATAAGAACATCCTCTATGACACCACGAGGGACTTTGACAGACCTATCAGCTAACTAAAGTGTCATTTTGGTCGGTTTCAACTTACCAAGACCTAGCTGGGTGTACACATGATACGGGAGTAAGTTAACACTAGCTCCTAAGTCAAGCAATGCCTTATCAACTACATGATTACCAATAACACATGATATAGTGGGGCATCCAGGGTCCTTATACTTAGGGGGTGTTTGGTTCAGAAGAATTGAACTTACTTGACCAGCTAAAAAGTCTTTCTTATGGACATTCAGCTTACGCTTTCGTGTAAAAAGATCTTTAAAGAACTTGGCATAAGCAGGCATTTGCCTAATTGCTTCTAATAATGGAATGTTGATGTTCACCTGCTTAAATGTTTTCATTATCTCGTTGAAAATCGACTCCTTCTTTGTTGGGGCTAGCAACTGTGGATATGGGGCTCTAGGCACAAAGGTAGTCCTATCAGGAATTTCTTTGGAATCCTTAGAGATTGTTTCAGTTTCCTCAGCTATGGGGTCCTCTTCGGAAGTAGGAGGTGGAACTACAGTATGTCCACTAGGCATGGCTACCTTATTGTCTACCATTTTACCGCTCCTATGGGTTGTTATCGAATTAACATGATTTGATGATTTCTCACCAACTAAAGATATTTGATGAACTCCTCTAGGATTGGGTTGTGGTTGACTAGGGAAACTTCCGTTACCTCTTTCACTTAGAGTCTTAGCTATTTGACTAACTTGAAGTTCTAACTTAGAAAGAGTCTGATTAGTAGTTTAAAAATTTTGTTCGGTTTCCTGTTGAAAACTAACCTGGCTCTTTACTAACATTTCCTGGCTCTTTGCTAACATATCTTGGCTTTTTATCAATATACTAAGAGATTCCTATAAGCTAGTCATTTTACTCTCAGAAGGGTTAAACTGGGTTTGACTCAAAAGTTCTTAGTATAACCAAAACTCAGGGGCTGAGAATTACTAGACTGACCTTGATTCTGGCCCTTAGACCAAGAAAAATTAGGATGGTTTCTCCAACCAGGGTTGTAGGTTTTTGAGTATGGGTCAAACTTCTGACAGTTTTCAAACCTAGCGTTGTTATAGACAGCATGGGCTTGCTCTTCACTAACATGACCTTCCAAAAACGAGTTATTGATCTCTATCCCACACCTAGAGACTTGAGAGGCTCTAATCATATCATCGGGTTCAACAAGAGACCTATGTTTAGACTGATTCAATTCCAGAGCTTCTAACCTTCTAGACAAAGCAGCAAACTTAGCATCTAACCCAAAGCTTGTATCTACCATATTAGTGTTACTTCTATTGACCAAGAGTCTTTTAGGAGGTTCAACACAAGACTCCCACTGTTGGGATTTTTCAGCTACATCTTCTAAGAAGGAGAATGCTTCATCAGCGTTTTTACTCGTGAACAAACCAGCGCACATAGACTCGACCATGGCTTTGGTCGGATAGTCTAAACCGTCATAAAGAATTTTAACTAGTTTCATTTTCTCGAACCCATGGTGAGGACATTGGGATAAGAGATCATTGAATCTCTCTAAAAACCTATAAAGAGATTCTCCCTCTTGTTGCACACTAGCATTAATTTTCTGCCTAACAGCTGCAGTTTTATGCTTAGGGTAGAACTTCAAATAGAATGCAGCAATAAGATCCTTCCATGTTTCTATGGATTCAGATGGTAGGTTATGTAGCCAGGTCTTGGCTTTATCTTTCAAGGAAAAGGGGAACATCCTAAGTTTCAAGACTTCGTCAGTAAGGTCCTTAATCTTAATTGTTCCACAAATTTCATCAAAGTCCCTAATGTGAAAGTAAGGGTTTTCATCATCTTTTCCTAAGAATATAGGGAGCATCTGGAGAATACTAGGTTTTATCTCAAAATTAGTCGTAGTGGCTGGCAACTTAATGCACGATGGTCGGTTGGACCTAGTTGGGTACATGTACTCCTTCAAAGTTGTTATTGTTGGCACAGTAAAAATCCTAGGGGTGAATTCCTCACTAAGACTCAAATTCTCTAAACTGAAGTTTCCAAAAACAGGGCTCTCTAAAGAAGAGTCTTGAGCTCCCCGTTTACAAAAAGAAGAACTTCTAGGCTCGTCACTAATCAAACGTCCAAAAGTATCTCTTTTCCAAGCACGCTCACTAATGGACTCGAGCGGTTTTGGCATACACTAACAAAAATTTAAAAAAATAAAAATCCTAAGGAAAGGAGGTTTTAAGCAAACACACAGCAGGCTGACTCCACCAAAGCAAACCTAAATATTTCTAGCAAACAACAAGCATGATGGCTCCACTTAGATTGTTTCTAGACCAGCTTCTATTCTTTCGAAGGGCAATTCGTTACAATTTAAGCACACCTCTCTGGAAGGGCAATTCGTTACAATTTAAGCACACCTCTCTGGAATCAATCTGAGTTAAAGTAAGTTAAATAGAGACGAGGGAAGCTGCTTGGAGCTTTGATACCCAAGGCCTCACCGGCATTACAAGGCGGCGCATTCAACTTACAGAAACCATCATGAACTTCAAAGTATGCTCAAAAGAGTAACCAATATTTTTCGAACGACTTTCCTATTAAGCTCGTTACCCTATCAGTATCGTTCTATTCCAAATTTTAAGGATTAGGTTCGCGTTAAGTATCGTTTTCCTAAGGCGGGAAAGAAGAGAACGGTGATGAAATCCGAACCCTTATCTTGTATGCCCAGTCCTTTCCCTTTACTATGAAATTAAAGCAGCCATTTTCAATTCCTCAGCATATATGCAAACGAAGGAAATACAGTAAACCCGCTGACAGGGGATTCACGGGTGTTTCGATAAACTTACCTCCCGTACCAGACGGGGGATGAACTGCTGAAGTCGACTCGGGCCACAACTCCTATGTCATGTACGAACCCGAGGGGCCGAGGAGATATCGTAATCGCCGTCCTTCTCTCGCAAAACAGTTTATATTTAATACTACCCTTCCGTAGGGTTTAAAAGGAAAAAAATAATGTCCCAAAGTTTAAAGTCCAAAGTCCAAAAATAAAGTGCAAAAGAAAAAGAAAATTACAAGAATATAAGATATCCTAATACAATCTAAATAAAATAAACTCTCTTATTTATTTATTTTTTCTTTTTTTTTCTCGCTCTTTTCGCTTTGTCTTTGATTCCAAATCTTTTAAGTATTCACCAAAAGCTTTGGCAAATTTTTCTTTTGCTCCAAATTCCAAAATCTGTAATGCAAAGACAAAAACCCAAAAACGTAAAGTAGAACAAATAAAATAAAAAAAAAAACCTAAAAAAAAATAATCTAAAAACTCTAGCCTAAAGACAAGTCTGCGTCGGCGGCGCCAAAAATGATGTGATTTTCAATGATGTTGTAGTAAGATGGTTCGTTCAAGACTTGTGAAAGCAGATTTTTAGACCTAATTTTAAAAGTAGAATTTAGCAAAACTCAAAATAAAAAATGTCGTGAAAATTATGGAGAGACTGGGGCTGGGATTCCACTATTTACCAATTCCAAAGTGATACTAATTATAACTATGCAATTTCACAAGTTCAATTTTGATTCTCTAACTATTGCAAAAGTAGATTCTTAGAAACAACAAATGTTAATCCAAAGCATGGGACATCAAAACCCTAGGCTAAGCATGTTCCATCAATAGACAATACAATTGCTTAACAAAAATCATAAATTATATTTTCAATCTAGGCAAATAATCATAAAAATTGCAGAAATTAAATAATTAAGAGTTACCACTTTTTCATTGACGAAACAGCTTCCTTCGTCACCCCAAAGGATGGGTCTAGCACATCATGTTGGAAACATGCTCAATATTCATTTTTATTGCTCACAATATGCTTACAAAGGTGAATATATAAGAAAAGAGATATTTGTAACGGTATAATGCCGTTACTGTTACAGTTCTGTGGTTGTTACAAATAAACTATTGCTCTTTGTTGTCGCAGTAGAACTGTTGCAAAGGGAAGAAAAGGTGACAGTCAATAAACGACTGCCTTTGACTGTCCACTGTTCTTCACCTTCTTCTATTCTCTGATTATGATCGAAACTATCTCTGCAGCGTTCCTTTTCTCTCCCAAACTCCCCACCGACATTCTCTATGCACCCAGCAACCTATTTATACTCGACAGGGTTCCAAAATCTCTACGATATCTTCATTAATCCCCTTATTTCTTCTCTTCTCTCGCTGCCATTATGAGAATATTCTCTTTCCTTTTAACAAAGATGCACGGGATTGTCACTCTGTCACGATGTTTTCTCCGATCTCTACACTCCAAACATGTTGATTCCATATGAAACATGCCATTGCCACATGTAGTCTTTCCTAAAATAAAGCAGTCAAACCACGAGAAAGCTTTCCCTGATTTCTTGCACGTCATATCTTTTCTCTTCTCACAAGTTTACCGGTGCTGAAAACACGCCAACCACATTCCATCTGCATTCAAAAAGCTGTTTAATACACTTCATCCTCACGTAACTCCCAAATATATCTCGACAGCATCCCGGAAATCTTTCTAACTCTGTTGTATGGCAACTTACTTTTTTTTTCTTAAATTCTACGACAATTACCAACCCTGTTTTGATAAAACGGGGTCATACCAATCTTAGTCCACGTAATAATCTCCTCAAAACTCGACCAAAATCGATCCAGAAATTTCCGCACTTAATGAACACATTTTCCCGCCAAAACCAGGTGAGGAAGAATGTCTCCCCCTAACCAGAGTAGGAGTGCCGATAGCACTTGGGTGTGAATAGTAAAGGAGGTGCCCCTTAGTAATTGAGGTGCCCCTTAACCAAAACTGGGGTCCGTTTAACACTTGTCCCCCGGGGTGCCCCGAGTAATTTTTCGAGCCGAATTTTCCAAAAATGTTTATTTCCCAAAAATACCTATAAACACATAAAACACCACAATAAGCACAAAATAGAGTACCAACAATGCAGAAAATTGAGGACAACTTAGACACAAAAATGTGTCTTTCAGCCTACAAAGTGTAAAGATCCTGGTGGTTTTACAGTGCCAATTACTATTGGTGACAAACGGTTCGAGCGTGCCTTGCTTAATTTGGGAACTTCCATAAGCGTGATGTCAGCCGATGTTTATGATTCTTTGAATCTGGGACCTTTAAAGGAGACATGGATTATCATTCAATTAGCTAATAAGTCTAACATATATCCTAAGGGACTCATGGAAGACGTGTTGGTGCAAGTAAGAGAATGAACTAATGTTTCCGGTTGATTTCTTTGTTGTGGATATGCAGAATGGGGACAATTGTTCGTCTACTTCATTACTTCTTGGGAGACCATTTATGAAGACTGCTAAGACGAAGATTGATTGTGATACTGGGACACTCACTATGGAGTTTGACAAAGAGGTATACGCTTCAATATTTTTGAAGCAATGCGTTATCCAAGTGATATCCATTCCGCATTTTCTGTTGATGTTATTGGTTCGTTGGCACAACAGATGTTTGATTTGAACAATGAAGATGAACTTGAATCTGTGCTACAAAATAACATTGATTTGGATGTCTATGGCATGCCTAACTTGGACGTTGATATTCTCAAGGAGTTTGTTGAGACATGTGGTGCTTTAATGGCATCACAAGAAGTTAGAACAGGTAATATATCATATATCTCTTTACCTGTAACTGATGAAGTTCCTTTACCTTCTGTTGTGCAGGCACCTAAATTAGAACTGAAACCCCTACCTGATCACTTAAAGTATGCTTACTTAGGTGATGGGGAAGAGCTTCCAGTCATTATTGCAAAGAATCTCACAGCAGTACAAGAAGAACGCCTCCTTAGGGTTTCAAAAGAGCACAAAACGGCTATTGGTTGGACAATTACTGACATCAAAGGCATTAGTACAGCCATGTGCATGCATAGAATCCTTATGGAAGATGATATCAAGCTAGTACGTGATGCTTAGCGTAGGCTTAACCCACCAATGATGGAGGTCGTGAAGAAAGAGATCCTCAAATTACTAAGTGTGGGGTGATTTACCCAATTTCTGACAGCAAATGGGTTAGTCCAGTGCAAGTGGTACCTAAGAAATCAGGTGTCACTGTTGTTATAAATCAAGATGATGAACTTGTTACTACAAGAGTTCAAACTGGATGGCGAGTGTGCATAGACTACAGAAAGCTCAATTTGGCTACCCGCAAGGATCACTTTCCTTTTCCTTTCATTAATCAGATGTTAGAGAGGTTGGCGAGACATTCACATTATTGCTTTTTGGATGGTTATTCGGGATACAACCAAATTGTTATTGTACCGGAGGATCAAGAGAAGACTACTTTTACTTGTCCTTTTGGTACATTTGCATACAGAAGAATGCCATTTGGTCTTTGCAATGCGCCTGCCACTTTTCAGAGATGTATGGTTAGTATATATTCTGATTACGTGGAAAACATCATTGAGGTATTTATGGACGAATTTTGTGTTTATGGTGATTCATTTGATATTTTTTTAAATAATATTGAACTTGTTCTTAAAAGATGCATAGACACTAATTTAGTTCTAAACTGGGAGAAATGTCACTTTATGGTAAACCATGGAATTGTACTTGGCCACATCGTGTCCTCTCAAGGGCTAGAGGTAGACAAGGCAAAGATAGACTTGATTTGGAACTTACAATATCCCACTTAGGTGAGGGAAATTCACTCGTTTCTTGGTCATGCAGGTTTTTATAGGAGGTTTATCAAAGATTTCTCCAAAATCTCAATGTCGATGTGCAAATTGTTGCAAAAGGAGGTTGCCTTTAACTTCGACCAGGAGTGCAAGGATGTCTTTAATAAATTGAAAGAATTGTTGACTACTGCACCAATTATTAAGTCACCTGACTGGAGTTTGCCATTCGAGTTAATGTGTGATGCAAGTGATTATGCAGTTGGAGCTGTTTTGGGTCAGAAAGTAGACAAGAGGTCACATGTGATTTATTATGCATCAAGGACCCTAAATGATGCTCAAATCTACTATTATACTACTGAGAAAGAGTTGTTGGCTATAATATTTGCATTGGAAAAATTTATAGCTTATTTGGTGGGTGCCTATATGATTGTATATTATGATCATGCAGCACTACGGTACCTATTGAAAAAGAAAAAAGCTTAGCCAAGACTTATACGTTGGATTCTTTGCTACAAGAATTCGATATGGAAATCAGAGATAAGAAAGGTGTTGAGAATACAGTTGCTGATCATCTTAGTATACATGTTGTTTCTGAAGAACAACTCCCATTACATGATCATTTTACAGACGAACAACTTTTCTCGATTGAAGAATCAACACCTTGGTAAGCTGATATAGTGAACTATTTATTTACAAGGCAAGTACCTAGTACGATGTCTAATTTTCAAAAGCTAAAGCTTAAGAAAATAGCCAAGCAGTATGTGTGGGATGAGCCCTACTTGTGGAAATATGGTGCTGATTAAATTATCCGCAGGTGCGTACCAAAATCTGAACTTCAGTCAATTCTATCTTTTTGTCATTCTTATGCTTGTGGTGGTCACTTTGGTGCAAAACGTACCGCTCTCAAAGTCCTTGAGAGTGGCTTTTATTGGCCTACCCTATTTGAGGATGCATATACTTTTTGCAAATCTTGTGATAGATGTCAACGAACGGGCAATCTGGGTGCTCGAAATCAAATGCCACTCAATTCTATTCTCACTGTCGAGATTTTTGATGTGTGGGGCATTGATTTTATGGGTCCTTTTGTTAATTCGAATGGAAAATTTTATATACTTCTTGCTGTGGATTATGTTTCTAAATGGGTGGAAGCTAAAGCCACCCCTACTAATGATTCTCAAGTTGTTTGTGAGTTTGTGAAGGAATACATTTTCTCTAGACATGGTACACCAAGAGTGGTTATCAGTGATTGAGGCTCGCACTTCAAGTAATCCTTTCATGCTCTCCTCAAGAAGTACAACATTACACACAAGATTGGTACGTCGTATCACCCACAAAATAGTGGGCAAGCTAAAATTTCTAATCGTGAGATTAAGTCAATCCTTGAGAAAACCGTTAACACTACACGGAAGGATTGGAGTTATAGACTCAACGATGCACTTTGGGCGTATAGAACAACATACAAGACACCGATTGGTATGTCTCCATATCGATTGGTTTATGGGAAAGCTTGTCATCTCCTAGTTGAACTTGAGCATAAGGCATTATGGGCGGTAAAGATGTGCAACATGGAGTATGACAAAGCGGGGAAACAAAGGCAGCTACAAATTAATGAGCTAGAGGAGATACGCAACGATGCTTACGAGATTGCTCGTATATACAAGGAGAAGACTAAACTTTTCCATGACAAGATGATTTCTCGAAAGAGTTTTGTTGTGGGTCAAAAAGTTCTTCTATTTAATTCTCGTCTTAAGTTATTTCCTGGTAAGCTAAGGTCCCGCTGGAGTGGACCGTTTGTTGTTACTAATATTTTTCCTCATGGTGCAGTTGAGGTTATTAGTCTCGCAACAAGAACAACTTTCAAGTTCAATGGCCATAGATTGAAGCCATATTACGAAAACTTCCCTACGGAGAATGTGGACGTGATTGAACTTCAGGATTTACTCCCTATGGAGGAGTAGTAAGGAGAATGCAAAGTCGGGCTGACGACTTTAAACCAAGCGTTAAATGGGTGGCAACCCATAGGTTTTGTATCTTAAACCCTTTAATTTTTTTTGTTTTTATATCATATTTGCATCCCCATGTTTAATTTCATTGAGTCCGGAATCTATTGTAGAAGAAAATTATGACGAATACCTTTTCGTCAGAAAAAATCAGACTGCGCGTAGTTCAGTCCAGAGACCATAACTGTCGGAACATTTATCGAAACACTGTTCCCTTTTCACACTCTGTAGAAAACACGTAGATGAACAACTTTTGTGAAATGGATTTTTTCCAAATTCCTTACCAATTTGTACAGGTTTTGTGTTTTATCTGATGTTAGAAGAATTCAGAACTTTCGGTTTTACACATTGAGGACAATATGAAATTTAAGTGTCGGGGAGTATTTTGCATATAGATTTTTCACTTTTTTGTACATATTTGCATAAAAAATCAAACTTGTAGTTAGTTTAGAGTCACATAGCATACATGTCGCTAAGATTACATCGAAATTCTCATAAGAGTGACTGAACTGAAAGATGCCAGAGAACATGATCGGGTTTCTTGCTTGTTTGAGAGTTAAAGTTGGATTTAACCAAGCCAGTGGAAAATAAGGTGCAGAATGAATTCGGTAGTAGAATTGTGAGCTACCGAATTCAATTCTTTGTACGTGTCTAAATATGTGCTTTTAGAGTGTGTGTCACCGTACGTTAATCCCGGGTAGAATGGTGAGCTACCCAACCTCCCACCATTAGAAGCACTACTTTGATCTCTTGAGTGTTATTTTATCAATCATGATGGTGACATCGAATCGCTGACTTACATACCACTTGTAATCTTGTTTGCAGTTAGCACCATCCACTTTATCTCTCTCTACACCAACAGGTCCATAGAAACACCACCATCATCAACAAGAGGAGCATTACAAATTCGAAGGAAAGTTGAAGACGTTCAAGGTTTACAGGCAACGGTACAGAATATGAGCAGATTTCAGATCATTCAAGTAAAGAAACAAAACAAGGAGCAGAATTTCTACATGTTAAAGACTTATGTACAAGAGCGAAGATTATCAAGATAAGAGTTCAAGAAGTTTATGATATCAAGACATACAAGTTGTGAAGAATCCAGCTGTAAAGTACTTACACCATGGCCTTTGTACTTGCATTTTTATTTTATCTTTATTTGTATTTGTTTTATTTTCTCTTGTCTTAAAAAAAAATGAAAAAAAAATTGAAAAAAGAAAAGACAAGAGAAAATTATTTAGGTTCATTACTAGTTTTATTATTTTATTTTGTTTTTATTTTGTATTTGATTTATTTTTGTTGTCTCTTATTAAAAAAAAAAAAAAAAAAAAAAAAGAGAGAAAAATTCTTTGTATCATATTGTGGTTTGTTTTTAGTTTTGTTCTTTCAATAAAGCCAATAGAAGAAAAAATATTTATAATGAAGTTTCAAGTAACAAGGATTTGAAGAAAATGCGTTACATTGTCAAGATTCTACGAAGTTCAAGAGTTATCATCAAGAGTTGAAGACCGAAGACGAATATGAAGACAAGGATTGAAGACCGAAGACGTTTCTATGAATGGTGTGAGAGTGGTGCTAACTGCACGTCGAACGGATAACGAGGTAAGTAAGAATATTCTCACCTTCGTTAAGTGGTTGATTTCCTTTCTTAGAGATCGTCAGAAAAAAATAAAGGGTTTTCAAATTAATAAAAGATGTGGGTTTTCAAAACAATTCAGAGGGTTTTTCCTTCCTACTATTCAACGTGTCACAGGATTGTCTCTTTATTCCTACCTGGACACATGTGTGACCCATAAAAAAGTTGTTTATTATTGAGAGCAACTTCATAAAACCCTTTCTGGTGAGGCAGAGTCGAGACTTTCGATCACTCTCGAACCTGGATTCTTTCGATAAGGGATGGTTATTTCTCTCTCAACTTTTAAGGGTGAGATTGTGTTCATATATATGTCTAACTTCTTATGACTAGTGTGCAGAATCTCTATGTCTTCTTAGCACGTTGGATGTTATCATTTGGGAGAACTAGTAAGTTGGAAAAGTAGGTTTTGTGGGTATACCTCTTGTAAGCCCTCACGAGACTATAACTCGTACACTAGGGACACCTAGGGGTTTAAAGGCATGTTGTATTAGCTAAGTGCATCCGTTTTCTCGACGATATGGAGTTGTTGTATTTTAGATAGTTTGCTCGAGGACTAGCAAAAGCCAAGTGTGGGGGAATTTGTTAAGTGCATATTTTGCATATATTTGGTGTCGAATCCATGCTAGTAATTGCTTATATTCTTGCAAATTATTGTATATTACGTTTGTTTTCTCTTATTTGTGTTTTGCTAGGTGAATCATCCAAAAGAAGTGAATTTGCACTTAATTGTGCAACAAAAGAAGTTAGTTATAAGCGGAGAAGGGCCAAAGACCAAGTGGAACGCATTCAAATCTAGGAGTCCTTGATATCATCTCGAAGAGGACGAAAAGACAAGCCAACGACGAAAGAATTGAGTCATTCCGACATTGTATGAGAAAGTTACAAGCATTTGAAGCAACTAAAAGTTGCAAAATTTCTGAGAGCATAAAATTCATAAAGGCACCCACCGTTTTACTCAGGGCAGCCACAGATCAGGAATGAACGCATCTTCCTTAGCAAGCATCACGACCAGTTTAGGGAACTGAATTAGGTAACCGCCAACGGCAAGTAGCTTGAGATGAAGTGATGAACAGGGAAAGGTCATGGAAGAAGTTGATGCTGGAATTTGTAGTGATGTAGTTTGATTGCTTCCATTGAAGTTGTGGCTTGACGAGAAGGTGATGGAAGACAAGGTGTTGCTACAGCTGACGATGGTTGTGAGGTTGTCTTTGTTGGATGATTTGTGATGTTCTCGGCAACGAAGGACTCGAGCTCGAATCTAAACATGGAGTTGTGATAGCTGCTGGTGATCATGTGACAGCTGAACGATTTGAATGGGCTGGGCTTCTGTCCAGCTGCGCTACCCATTACTTATTTGGAAGAATTCTACTCACGGCCAGGCTTTGAACGTGATGTATTTTTGGAATTTGGCGAGCTTTTGGCAACGATTTTGACCGGGATTTTGAGCACGGGCGCACCTATATTTGGAGACATATATAAGAGACTCTTTTATTATTTTTGGGATATATCTTTTTAATCTTTAATCAAGTCATTGGAGAGGAGAACTCAAGAGAAGAAAACTAGGGTTTGGAGCTATTTCCATCACCGTAACTATTTCTTTACCATTTTATCATATGAAACTCATGGGTTTTGTTAGTACCATGAGTAGCTGTTGATGATGGTTTTTAGCTTAGGGGTAAAATCGTAAAACCATAGTCAAACAGTGACGTCACAGAACTTGAGTAATAATGTCTAAACCAAGCACATTTATTGAACCCTTTAATTTGTCTGGGAGAAAATTACCAGGGTACCTTTTTTTAATGCTGATTAGGGTTTCGACAGGCCAAAACCCTAATTCTCCCACTGCATGTGCCAATGGCTAACCATGCCATCCACACCTACCGCGCCAAAGCATGCCAACCATGCTAGCCGCACCCCTGTGCTAATGGTAAACCATGCCAGCCACACCTACCGCGCCAAGGCATGTCAACCATGCTAGCCGCACCCCAGTGCCAATGGCAAACCATGCCATCCACACCTACCGCGCCTTGCCAAACGCACCTTGCCATGGCCCCATGCCAACCTAGCCGCGCCACCTTGCTGGCCTTCCCTACGCGGCTACCAAAAACGAAGGCGTGCGACAATCAACGATCTCCCTTCAATCCTAAGAGCAAATCCTAGCCGTCCGAGGTTACCAAACGACCTTTGGCCCAAAACCCTAGCTTTGTCACGAACCTAGCTAAGCTAACCACGCCATGCGCCCATGGCAAACCCTTGGACCCACATGCCAAGCCAAAACGCACCTAGCCAATCTAGCCACGCCATGCGCCCATGGCAAACCCATGGCCCCACATGCCAAGCCAAACCGCACATGCCATGCGCCCATGGCAAACCCTTGGCCCCACATGCCAAGCCAAACCGCACCTAGCCAAGCTAGCCACGCCATGCGCCCATGGAAAACCCTTGGCCCCACATGCCAAGCCAAACCGCACCTAGCCAAGCTAGCCACGCCATGCGCCCATGGCAAACCCTTGGCCCCACATGCCAAGCCAAAACACGCCTTGCCTTGGCCCTAGCCAAGCTAGCCACGCCATGCGCCCATGGCAAACCCTTGTCCCCACATGCCAAGCCAAACACGCCTTGCCTTGGACCTAGCCAAGCTAGCCGCACCATGTGCCCATGGCAAACCCTTGGCCCCGCCATGCCAAGCCAAAGCACACCCCTGTGCCAATGGCAAACCATGCCAGCCACACCTACCGCGCCAAGGCATGCCAACCATGCTAGCCGCACCCCAGTGCCAATGGCAAACCATGTCATCCACACCTACCGCGCCTTGCCAAACGCACCTTGCTATGGCACCATGCCAACCTAGCCCCGCCACCTTGCTGGCCTTCCCTACGCGGCTACAAAAAACAAAGGCATGCGACAATCAACGGTCGCCCTTCAATCCCAGGAGCAAATCCTAGCCGTCCGAGGTTACTAAACGACCTTTGGCCCAAAACCTTAGCTTGGTCACGAACCTAGCTAAGCTAGCCACGCCATGCGCCCATGGCAAACCCTTGGCTCCACATGCCAAACCAAACCGCACCTAGCCAAGCTAGCCACGCCATGCTCCCATGGCAAACCCTTGGCCCCACATGCCAAGCCAAACACGCCTTGCCTTGGCCCTAGCCAAGCTAGCCACACCATGCGCCCATGGCAAACCCTTGGCCCCACATGCCAAGCCAAACACGCCTTGCCTTGGCCCTAGCCAAGCTAGCCACGCCATGCGCCCATGGCAAACCCTTGGCCCCGCATGCCAAGCCAAACACGCCTTGCCTTGGCCCTAGCCAAGCTAGCCACGCCTTGCTCCCATGGCAAGCCCTAGGCCCCACATGCCAAGCCAAACTACACAAGGCGTGCGCCACCATGCTGGCCTTCCTTACGCGGCTACCAAAAACAAAGGCGTGCGACAATCGACGGTCCCCCTTCAATCCCCGGAGCAAATCCTAGCCATCCAAGGTTACTAGACAACGCATGGTAACCTTTGGCCCGAGAACCTAAGTTTGGCCACGCCAAACCATGCCATGCCAACGGCATGCCAACCTAGCCGCGCCACCATGCTGGCCTTCCCTACGCGGCTACCAAAACGAAAGCGTGCAACGATCAACGGCTATCTTTCCTCTTGAGATGCAAAATCTCGACAGTCGAAGGTCACCAAGCTAGCAAGTCTCCCAAGTACGACTTGCCAGGCAAGAACAACATGCTACATGTTTTCCACAAAAACATTCGAGACATCGACACATATCACAAACTGGGGGATCCTCTTTGGGTATTGGTTTGGCGGTTTACAGCGTGCGGCGTACATTACGCCCGTCATAAGGAAGTGTCATAAGGGTGAGGCGGTTAGTAAATACAGGGAGTTAAAGGTGAAACGTTCATTGGACATCAATTTCATACGTTAACGATTTTATGGAACATCAATATCATGCATACGGTTACCACCTCCTCCCATTTACTTACCCATTTTTCCATTCCTTAATGAGACCAGGGTACGTTTCACTTCGACTTGTATAAATAGGTCTTACCTATTTCCACAGAACAACAAGTCCGGTCAGGAGCAATACAACACTCAGAAATATTCGCTAGCTTTCCATTTGTGAGCTTCCCATTTTCTGATACAAGTCGTGAAACAACCACTCTTCCAGAATCAACCTGGTCTCAACACTTTCTTCGCTTCGTTCCCCAAAACAAACCCATTGTCCTCCTCTTTGTGACCGAAGCAAGTCTGGAACCGCCATTTCTTGGTTTAGGCCGGATTTGTACAGATTGATCTCTCGAGTCTAAAGTACTCCCTTGCAGTACATTGTTTAGGGTTTAAATTAGTTTCTCACCCACACACCAGAAATTACCAAAATCAGCAGAAACTGTTTTCACCCTCAAACAATTGGCGACCACAATGGGAGGTTGATCTTTAGGTTACAATGTCAATTTTCGACCATCGATCTCATGCTTCGACCCAGACATCAAGATGATAGAGCAGGCGACCCGTTCAGGGATCGACGACTCAGTTACCAGACGACCCGACTATCAGTCATGACACGGCAAGGGATGACTGGGGACTTCCTAGAGGATAGAAGAAAACGATCCGCCCGAGAATTGACGACTCGGTTATCAGGAAACTCAGTAACGACTGGGGACTTTCCACAATCACGACGGTGCTTACCGTAAAACCTGGTCTTACACCCGTAAAGTTTCCTTTTTCATCAGGAGACCTAAAAAACCAAGTAAGTCCTACCCAGAAAAAATGCGTGGTTTACCTTTTCAAGTTTTCACGGGAATAAAAAAAAACACAATAGCCATGTTCTGTTCCACCCCATGTCATCTACTAAATACACGGTTCCATGGTTTTCCTGGGATGCCGGCAACACTTTCAACCAAGACAACATCATTTCCAGAAAATCAAAACCATAAACCAGGCGCTTCCATTTGCCTTTCAAAAATAAAATAAAGAAGTTCAGAAGACATAAATGTATTCAAGGAAAGTTTTCCAACATCGGCTTGCTCCTCTTAGCAAAGGCCTCCCTCGTGCTCTGGAGAGACGCCCTTTTCAACTTCAGCCGCCTGCACAATATTTTGAATTCCGCTTCCTGCTTCTTCACCATGTCTACGGAAGGACCTTCGACTGTTTGGGCCAGCAACTTTTCAACCTCGGAGAAACCGTCGACGAACCAAGGAGCATTGAACTCGAACTTTATGCACATGTCACGGTGGAACCTCCAGCTCGAGATTACATCCTCAGAATCGTATGACCAGTCACGTTGCGCATGTCGTCAATCAAAGACAAGGCTTCCTCCACATGCTTGACCAGCGCGTATCGGCTAGTAATTTTCTTGTTCATGGCAATATGACCGTAGCTTTCCCATATCTTGGTATATAACGCCTCATGTTTAGCTGGCACGCTAAATCCCCGAATCAACACGTGATCCGGATAAGGAATCAGGTATGGAGGAACAAAGGTGGCGCCTGCGACTGCATCAGTAACTCACGAAGGATTCCTAACAACAATTGCGCCAACATTCACGTGAGCAATATCCGATGTCTGAGTCACAACAACGCTTCATTCTTGATCGGCCTCTGTTTCAAAGCCACCAGGCTTGGCTGACACGGCTAGAGACAAAGCCGTGTCTTCACCAGTTTCCATCTCAAGTTCGTCTTCAGAACCGGCTTCGCTCTGTGATATCATGGCTTAGACACTCTTTTAAAAAAAAAAAAGAGAGGAAGAAGGAAGGAAGAAGAAGAGCATGGAGAAGACTCACTGTTCGCTTTCAGACCGACTAGAGGAAGATTCAGCACTGCTATCGGAAGAACTACTCTCGCCATCTCTGGACTCTGAGCTTTCATCCTTCTCGGATTCCCCTTCTCCATGGGTAGGCTCAGCATCGCTGCCTTCCGTCTCAAGAGGTGCAGTTTTCTGACTACGTGCAAGTTTAGTGAAGGCGTTCACGCTGCTAAGACCCTGTGCAAGGCACAAGAACAGACACTCAGAAATGAGACAAAGATATACGCAATCCGACTAAATCAGGAAGAAAATTATACGTACTCGCATATTGGAAGAGCTAAAAGTCGGGAGAGCCATCGGATCCGACTGAAAACCACCACCACGGCTTTTAGATCTTCGCTCCTTCACTTGGGGACTATCTGCATTCGGGCTAACGGATTTTCGCTTGGGATCCCTCAAAAATGGATGTTCCGCTAAAGTCGCAGGAGAAGGATTACCGCGACGATTTTCTACCACATCATTCACGAATCTATGAATAGCAAGAAACTCATCCTGCCAAAATATGTTATATTTGGAGGTTGTTGATGGATTTCATTCTGCAAGCAGAAAAGGGAGACTTTGACCCGACGCAAGAACACTAGCATCGAGAACAGTGGACAACGTGATTTCTGGAACAACCGGCTGATGAACGAGTGGGACCCCTTGGTCAAAACCCATATGCCGAGCCGCCCTATCAATGTTGTAAGAGATCGCTTTGCAAGATCCTCGAAAGAAAGACGGTACATGACCAGGCGTGCAGCTTCGCATGAACACCATCTCTCCAACACTCAGATCCTCTTTATCAGAAGACAAAGACATGTTCGGAACATGAGCAAAGGTACTGATCTGATTTATAGACGCATGCACCGGAGCCCATGGACGAAAATTAACCATTTACGAGTTGTCAAGAAATCCAACCAGGTTCGAGCCAATCTTTGGACGCCTATTCGACCAACGCAGTATCCTGGAGCCACCCCAAGACTTGGGAAGTACAACCAACGGTTTTGGGGCGTACTTCTCAAAGTGCTCCCACAGCCACGCCTGAAGAAAGGCGGCATGAATGTACGAATCCACTTTCATATAGCCGTTTGAAGCACACATATCCGAGACCAGCTGATCCAAGTGTGCGTACAGAGAACCAAAAAACAAACCGCCAATAGGGAGAACGATTCCTTTTGCCAGTTTTATAGCAAACTTGATAAGTTCCTGCCTTATCTCCTTCTTACCGGAGCCGTCATCAAAAATATCTTTGGATAACCAAAGAGCCAAGAACGCCGCGACATGAAGTATGCTATTCTTCTGGTTCGACTCCAACTCGTCAGGAAACCACTAAGACACCAACCAATTATAGAAGCACTTCGTCTCGTTTTCTTTCTGAACGAATCTATTTGACTTCGCAACCATGGCGGCGCATTTCTTCTTCATCTGCAGACAACCTAACATCGAGGTTTCCAATTACGGGAAGATTTAGCAACACAGCCACGCTCTCCAAGGAGATGGTCATTTCACCCCACTTGCATACGGCCGTGTGGGTGTTCGGATACCATCTGGAAACAAAAACAACTAGGCCTGGAATATCTTTCCTAATCTGGAGCATTGCGGAAGCCGCAACAGCACTAACGATCTACGCCTTGGTCAAATTGGTTTTTACATGCTCCTGGCTCATCATAAACTGCATCCATTTCTCGAAGGGACGCAACGGACTCACAGAGATTTTAAAGTCAATAGGATAGGCATGATATTCTTTCTCTGAAGGGAAAACCTTATTACGCCTCCTGGCTGAACCGATCGGTCTTCTCCCTCACTTTCCGAATCAGTCAGAAGAATCGACACATACTTGGGGTGATTTCTCTTAACTGTGGCCGATGTCGTGAAGAACTCATCATCTACGTTTGGCTTGGAATTGCCAACATCTTTCGGTACGGCAGAACTTTTCTCAAGTGACATCATAATGAAGACTCTCCCACGCTACTTTCACCTTCCAAACAACTACAATGGAACAATACAAAGAGAAATTATTACGAAAAGTGCAAGAAAATTATTTTTCCACCCAAGACACAAGCCAGTTTGTTTCAAAGCCGTACCCTGCAGCATAAAATTCTTGTCCGACCGAGGAGGTGCGCCCCACCATGGGAACCATGCACATGGCCACACCAAAACAAGGAGTAAACTTTAAAAAATAGGTTTTCTTGGGGAAGGGATGGCAATTACTATCGCGTGCTTACTTTACACAGTGAGTTGAGGCAGTCAACATTACTATGGTATTCATGCCTAAGTACTATTACAAGCTCGTGCAAAACATACCTACGACTAGGATTCACACCAACATTTTCCACAAGGTCATGAAAAGGTACGCCTACAACTAAGGTTTACACCAACACAAAAGAAAAGAGAAAACAAGTTAAAGAATAAGTATTGGAAGGCATACCTGGGATTTGCTTGTCCGCTTTGCTTTACTGCTACCGCACGGCTGGGATAAAAAAAATAGGCGTGAAACGAAAGAGAAGTCGACCCTCCTTTTATATATACATGGTACGTGGGAGTTTGAATAAGGAAAGGATTTCCTATTTTCAGCCAAGAAAGGAAAAGAGGAAACCGGTCCCGCAAAGACCAATTTCCACGCCCAAGACCGCTCACGTCGTGCCTTGGACCCACACACCAAGCCGTCCGCTATGCTTTGCCTCCCCAAGCTGTGCACATATCGCCTCACTGGACCACGCCTTGTCATGGCCGCACTATGCCAAGCCGTCCACTCCACTATCGCATGCCCTATCATGCCAGGCTGTCCATGCCATGGCTTGCCACGCCGACACCAACAACTCGTCGAGCCAACATTGTGATGTTCCTTAACCCAGCCAAGATGATGAGAAGCCAGATTAAGTCACGCCTCTCACTTCACCGCTTCACGGTCTACATGAATAAGATCTATGCAAGGCTGCCAAACGTGGGATCATGAACTCTCCTTTCCACAAATAGCAACCGTGTCAGGCCATCCACCATGCTTGCCTTCCTAAGACCACGCCACCTCTTGGCCCCATGTGCCAAGCCATCCGCTACGCTTTGCCTTCCAAGATTGCGCCCGCTTTGCCTCGGTGATGTATGGCCAAACCAATCCATCAACTTTCGTCTCACCCCTCCACGGTCTGCATCCCCAGTACAACTTATGCAGGGCCGCCAACACGGGAAGCAAAAACTCTATTCACCTCTCAAAAAGGTTAGTCCGATTTTCCTGACCATCTTTGCAATGATTTACGTCTTGATTCCGTCCTTGTCTGTCACCATCATATGCTTACCTCGCAACAAGGCACCTGTCCGAACTAAGCATGGGACTTAATGTTGATGGTGGTTTTTAGCTTAGGGGTAAAATCGTAAAACCCTAGTCAGACAGTGACGTCAAAGAACTTGAGTAATAATGGCCAAACCAAGCACATTTATTGAACCCTTTAATTTGTCTCATGAAAATTACCAGGGTACCTTTTTTAATCTTTGATTAGGGTTTCGACAGGCCAAAACCCTAATTCTCACACCGCATCTGCCAATGGCTAACCATGCCAGCCACACCTACCGCGCCAAAGCATGCCAACCATGCTAGCCGCACCCCTGTGCCAATAGCAAACCATGCCAGCCACACGTACCGCGCCAAGGCATGCCAACCATGCTAGCCGCACCCCAGTGCCAATAGCAAACCATGCCAGCCACACCTACCGCGACTTGCCAAACGCACCTTGCCATAGCCCCATGCCAACCTAGCTGTGCCACCTTGCTGGCCTTACCTACGCGGCTACCAAAAACGAAGGCGTGCGACAATCAACGATCTCCCTTCAATCCCAGGAGCAAATCCTAGCCGTCCGAGGTTACCAAACGACCTTTGGCCCAAAAACCTAGCTTGGTCACGAACCTAGCTAAGCTATCCACGCCATGCGCCCATGTCAAACCCTTGGCCCCACATGCCAAGCCAAACACGCCTTGCCTTGGCCCTAGCCAAGCTAGCCACGCCATGCGCCCATGGCAAACCCTTGGCCCCACATGCCAAGCCAAACCGCACCTAGCCAAGCTAGCCACGCCATGCGCCCATGGCAAACCCTTGGCCCCACATTCCAAGCCAAACCGCACCTAGCCAAGCTAGCCACGCCATGCGCCCATGGAAAAACCTTGGCCCCACATGCCAAGCCAAACCGCACCTATCCAAGCTAGCCACGCCATGCGCCCATGGCAAACCATTGGCCCCACATGCCAAGCCAAAACACGCCTTGCCTTGGCCCTAGCCAAGCTAGCCATACCATTCGCCCATGGCAAACCCTTGGCCCCACATGCCAAGCCAAACACGCCTTGCCTTGGCCCTAGCCAAGCTAGCCGCACCATGTTCCCATGGCAAACCCTTGGCCCCTCCATGCTAAGCCAAACCACACCCATGTGCCAATGGCAAACCATGCCAGCCACACCTACCGCGTCAAGGCATGCCAACCATGCTAGTCGCACCCCAGTGCCAATGGCAAACCATGCCATCCACACCTACCGCGCCTTGCCAAACGCACCTTGCTATGGCCCCATGCCAACCTAGCCGCGCCACCTTGCTGGCCTTCCCTACACGGCTACCAAAAACGAAGGCGTGCGACAATCAACGGTCGCCCTTCAATCCCAGGAGCAAATCCTAGCCGTTCGAGGTTACCAAACGACCTTTGGCCCAAAACCCTAGCTTGGTCACGGACCTAGCCAAGCTAGACACGC
Source organism: Papaver armeniacum (assembly GCA_023531295.1). NCBI lineage: Eukaryota > Viridiplantae > Streptophyta > Magnoliopsida > Ranunculales > Papaveraceae > Papaver > Papaver armeniacum. Next base: position 46,079 of record JAJJWW010017297.1, on the reverse strand, counting down.
CATGCGCCCATGGCAAACCCTTGGCCCCACATGACAAGCCAAACACACCTTGCCTTGGCCCTAGACAAGCTAGCCACGCCATGCGCCCATGGCAAACCATTGGCCCCACATGCCAAGCCAAAACACGCCTTGCCTTGGCCCTAGCCAAGCTAGCCATACCATTCGCACATGGCAAACCCTTGGCCCCACATGCCAAGCCAAACACGCCTTGCCTTGGCCCTAGCCAAGCTAGCCGCACCATGTTCCCATGGCAAACCCTTGGCCCCTCCATGCTAAGCCAAACCACACCCATGTGCCAATGGAAAACCATGCCAGCCACACCTACCGCGTCAAGGCATGCCAACCATGCTAGTCGCACCCCAGTGCCAATGGCAAACCATGCCATCCACACCTACCGCGCCTTGCCAAACGCACCTTGCTATGGCCCCATGCCAACCTAGCCGCGCCACCTTGCTGGCCTTCCCTACACGGCTACCAAAAACGAAGGCGTGCGACAATCAACGGTCGCCCTTCAATCCCAGGAGCAAATCCTAGCCGTTCGAGGTTACCAAACGACCTTTGGCCCAAAACCCTAGCTTGGTCACGGACCTAGCCAAGCTAGACACGCCATGCGCCCATGGCAAACCCTTGGCCCCACATGACAAGCCAAACACACCTTGCCTTGGCCCTAGCCAAGCTAGCCACGCCTTGCGCCCATGGCAAACCCTTGGCCCCACATGCCAAGCCAAACACGCCTTGCCTTGGCCCTAGACAAGCTAGCCACGCCATGCGCCCATGGCAAACCCTTGGCCCCACATGCCAAGCAAAACACGCCTTGCCTTGGCCCTAGCCAAGCTAGCCACGCCATGCGCCCATGGCAAACCCTTGGCCCCGTATGCCAAGCCAAACACGCCTTGCCTTGGCCCTAGCCAAGCTAGCCACGCCATGCGCCCATGGCAAGCCCTTGGTCCCACATGCCAAGCCAAACACGCCTTGCGTTGGCCCTAACCAAGCTAGCCGCACCATGTGCCCATGGAAAACCCTTGGCCCCGCCATGCCAAGCCAAACTACACCCTGCCTTGGCCCTAACTAACATAGCCGCGCCACCATGCTGGCCTTCCCTACGTGGATACCAAAAACAAAGGCGTGCGACAATCGATGGTCCCCCTTCAATCGCCGGAGCAAATCCTAGGCATCCAAGGTTACCAGACAACGCATGGTAACCTTTGGCCCAAAAACCTATGTTTGGCCATGCCAAACCATGCCATGCCAACGGCATGCCAACCTAGCCGCGCCACCATGCTGGCCTTCCCTACGCGGCTACCAAAACGAAAGCGTACAACGATCAACGACTATCTTTCCTCTTGAGATGAAAAATCTCGACTGTCGAAGGTCACCAAGCTTGCAAGTCTCCCAAGTACGATTTGCCAGGCAAGAACAACATGCTACTTGTTTTCCACAAAAATATTCGAGACATCAACACATATTGTAGTTGCAGAAAATCCTACACTACACCCCTCACTAGAATTTACACAATTAAGTCATTTTAAGATGAATGATTATGATTTCTATTGATTGAATACTTGAATTTTTACAATAGGAAATAGAAATGAGTTAAAGATTTACAATCACTCTAAAACTTTCTCTCTCCTCAAGACTTGCTTAACAATTCAAAAAGAACTCTCCCACAACAATCGACTCAACCCTTTATATAGGGTAGTACACGGTGGATGATGACTAAGCTCGTCCTTTATTTTCGGGAATGTCTTGCGAAATATCGCAAGTGTACATATACCAATTCTCGCGACACTCCTAAATCTCGCTGAGTCTTCACATTCTTCTCATGTTCTGGCTATCGTCATTCATTGCGTCATTTATTTTACTTTTCTGTGACTCCCTCGCAATATCGTTATTTATTAATCTCGCGAAGTATTGATGTCGCGATATTCTGATCCTACATCTTGCCTCTTCTCATGTCTTCTCTGCGAAGGAGAGAATGTCATGAGAATCAATATTTTAAAATTCCGCAATTGCTCATCTTTATCTCGCAATTGTTCATCTTTATCAGTTTCACTCCCGTACGGAATTTATTACAGGTGTTTCTTCTTCCACTCTTTTCTTGACACGTCTCTTTCAACCGTTTATTCTTGACCATTCACGTCCCATCTCGCATTAAATGCATTTGTTTTCTCGAGGATCCTTCCCTCTATATATAGTTTTCTCACCATTCTCTTCTTCTCTTTTATTTTCCCTCTGCAACTTCTTTTCCTCCGCAATATGCGTTTCTGCTGCTGTAAATCTTCCCTTCTTTCTTTCTCTTGATCTTCAATTTTCTAGTCATTCCCATACCCTAAAAATGGCTTCACTTGGTCGTACATATAAACCCCTTTTTAATGAAACTCAAAAGAATTTGCAAGAGAAGGGCTTCATCCTATCAACCATTCCTGATCAAGAATCTTCATCTATACTTTCTGCGCAAAGTTATTTTCGATCATCAATGTAATGATCGAAGATCATAATCTCGCTAGGTCAAATCCTCGCAGGCCTTCCCATTCCTCTCTACAATCCCGAGATACCTTTATTCTATGAAATTCTTGCTCATGAGAAATTCTCGCGAGTTATTTATCAACTAAGTGGCGATTGCATCCGTCTAATGCTTGAATTCGCCAATCGTGGCGCCGGTAAGGGATCTTTATATCCTGATGATGTCAAAGATCCTAGATTCGTGGGTTTAGAAATAGACGCTGAGAAATATACTGTAGAAAACTTTTTTGAAAATTATGAAGTAATAAATATGAGAAATGATAAATCTCTATGGGGTGCTCGATTGAAGAGAAAAGATAATATTTCCAATGATAAGCTGCTTATGCAAGATATTGACTGGCACTCGGGCAAAAATAATGTTCCTCGGTACCCCAAGGATGAGAAGTGGTGGGTTGTTCCTCTGTTTTTGAGTGGACCTTATATTGCAGGTTCTTATACACTCCCTGCGCATCTCGCAAACTATCATCCTTGGGAATTTAAGTGGCCTGAGAAGGCAAAAGAGGTATACTTCCTATTTCAGGCTTGCTTTATGATATTTCCTTCCTCTTATATTTACTAGACTTGCAAAATTTTCAGATTACCAAATTGAAAAAGAGTTATAGTAGACGTCCAAAGGCGAGTACTCTGGCGATACTCCGATCGATCACGGATGAAGTAAGAAATACTTTCTTTTGTTATTTTTAACAATATTGTTGCCTCTATTTCTTATCTTCATTCGTGTGCGAAGGTTGTTGAAGAAATAGACATTCCCAAAGCTGCGAAGGTTAAGGGCAAGAACAAAATCACTCTTCGCAAGGATAAATCTTCTGCTCCATCTTTTAAAAAACGGAAAATCCATCCCTCTTCTCGTTCTAGTTCCCAAACCAGCGAGAGCTCTGACGAGGATGAAAATGAGGTTGGTACTTCCTCTGCGAAGGAGAATCACTCGGTCGCTTCTGCTATGGCGCAATTGTCTAGTGTCTTCTCCGATTCTATGCAAGGATTGGGGCATGATCATTTATCTGCTACTTGCGAAGCTCTCGCTAAAATTTGCGATGCCCCCCTGTTAGAGGATAATGAATCTTTTCGCGGAGTTTCCCGAACAATGACTCCCAGTCTCTTAAATGCACTCAATGCTTTGGTATGTTCATATTTCGTTATTTCTTTGGGATTTCGATTATAAACCTTATCTTAACAATTTCTTTACTTTCCTTATAGTCTGGGAGAGCTTCCTTTGTTGTTTCCTCAAACCTTGAGAAAAGACGCAACAATCTTGAAAAGAAAAATCTTCAACTTAAAGAGAAGATCAAAGAACTAGAAATTGAAGTTGCGACATCTCGCAAGAAGGATGAAATGATTCAACAATTGGGAGTTGAATCTTCTTCCCGAAAAGACAAAATATCTACACTTCAAAGTGCTAATCAAAGAACTTTACGGTATAACACCCTCCTTTTTTCTCCATTTCTACGTTGCCATTTATTTTTCTTTGCCTGACTTATCATTTTCGCAGACATTTATAATCTTTCTGACGAAGCCATCCTTCTCCATTCATTCCCTGAACCTATGGATGATGATGCTCTTCTCGCTCATCTCAATGAATCTTTAAGTAGTTCTTCAAATAAGACTAATTCTCTTTCGTTAAGTGAACTTCGAACCAAATTTCATCTTCTAGAAATTGAACATAGATCTAGTTTAGGTTTAGCCAATCGATTTAAACGATTATATCTTGACTCCCAGGAGAGTAATAATATTCTAAGGAAGAAAATTAGCAGCCTCATAGATGATAAGGATCGCATTGCTAATCAAGGTGCACAAGCATTACCAAAATTCCAAAAAACCCTTCTTGAAGTCCAAATTGAACGAGATGAATCTCTTCGCCAAAATGCCATACTTAATGAGCGAGAAAATCAAATTCGTTCACTTCTTGTCATAAATAATGATGATGAATTCGCCTGGGCTACGAAGGTTCTAGATAATGCCAGAAATAAATTAGGTGTTAATGTCAGTCTTCATGCTGAGCATAATGCCTTGGTTAAAGATATGATTTCTAACAGAGAAGGTTGTTTTACTATTCTTCATTATTTTTCCACTTCTTTTTTACGAAATTGTTATTAAACTGCTAACTCATTGTCATTTGTTCGCAGAATCTGAGAAAAAGTTTCAAGCTAGAATCAAGGAACTTGAATCTGAGAAAGAGCAACTTGCAAAAGATTTCTCTCTTCGCAATGAAAAATATTCTAAGATGAAGAAGCAACTACAAACTACTGTGGCGAATTTCAATAATGATGCTGTTCGTTTTCGCAACCAAACTATTGAACAGATTTGCAATGATCACAACATTCCTCTTTCTTCATATCCTTGTCTTCTCGATGAAATTCCTGATAATATGCCTTGCTCGGATGTCTCTGATAGTGATGTAAGTGAAGAAGAAGAATCTGATAAAGAATCTGAAAAAGAAGAATAAGTTGCTAGATTGTTCCATTTTCCTTTCTCTTCTTGTGATATTTGTATATTTATCCTTTTAACCTTCCATTTGTAATCTCTTATTGTAAATTTATCATGTGAAAATAAATAACAAATTTTTATTCTAATCATTCCCATACTTGCCTCTGTTATTTATTTTCACATGAGTTAAATCAAGTCGATAATCTTTAAGTAATGATACTTCTTAATTTCGCAACTGCTGTTGCTGATTCTTCACAGATAAATGAAGAAATATAATCGTACTCGCAAGCTTGTTTGCTTACTCGATTTCTTGTGTTATTTTATCATCATTTATGTTGAAATTCATCATTGCGACAAAATCGCAGGACGTCTTTACATTTTCATGTAATAACCCATTGATCTTGTCTTATCATTGTTTTTGTGTGGTCTTATTTTGCCTTCCTAGTTAAGGTCTTATTTTGCCACCCCTCATTTTGCATCAATATGACAGGTATAAATATTCTTGCGAACATAAAATCCCATGACATTGACGTCTTGCGACAAGATCGCAGGACATCTTTACACTTTCATGTAATGACCCATTGATCTTGTCTTATCATTTCTTTAGTATTTTTGCCTCTGCAGGATATTTCATTTGCGACAATATGACAGGCCTAAATGTTCTTGCGAATATAAAGCCCCATGACATTGCCGTCTTGTGACACTTATCAACTCCCTAATGGAGGGTGCCGCCCTTATCATCTCCCTGGTTGCCCCTTCAAGGAGGCGTACATCGGCCATACAAGACTAGCTCATCCCATCCGGTCTTAACAACAACCAGTTGTTTTCGCAGTCTCTTATCCCTTATACCTATAGGGTTTATGGTTACGAGACTGCACCCTAAGTGGAGTTTTCTTCGGGCCGAGTGCAACATATGCCAAGACTTGCCAAGAATGGCCGAGACACTTCAAATGCCCTGTGCACTCTTGGCTCAACCGCGTACCCCGGCGCCTTGAGCATACACTGACTCCTTGGAAGAGACCCTCGGGCGTCCAACCAGGGTATAACCATATATATATATTTGGAAATCCAAGGTATCTCTCCCGGATAGGCTTTCATGGGCCTCAAATCTCCATGACTCAGGTTCCAGGAGCGGTGTAACCTTTTCACTGAGCCATGTCAAGAGATACCCCCTTATATAACGCACTTTAGGTCTTACATTTGCCTCTTGCGAAATATCATTCGCGAACTAGGGTGTACGCCATAAAGGTTCGTCCCATTCACTCACTCTTTCATTTTTGTTAATTCATTCAATCATTTATTTTGTTTGTGAAGCTATCGCACAATCTTACATTGTTTATTCATTTTTGTTTTTCAATTCTTCAATCAAATTGTCATACATTCTTGATGGCGAGATTCTCGTGTATTTCTTCTTCAATTATTGTTTCTTCCTCTTACCATTAATATGCTTTTGTCATTGCTTTTTGATGATTATTCATTTCTTACACTTTTTGCTCCTGCTGCTCTCTGCCTATGCACCATTCAAACCTTTTAATGATTCCTTTCCATCATGATTTTCCACTGTTTTCATGCACTTGCTTCGCGATGTATCTTCACCTCTTGTATCTATGGTATCCACCATCAACCTTTCTCTTCTTTGTTCATCTTTTATATTTTGCTTCCAGCCCTTTCTTTTTGCAGCTCTTTCCTCGCAACTCTCCACATCAATCTCATAGCATTTTTGTCCTTCCATCCAATCTCCCTTTATAACTCCAACACCGCTAGGATGAGGAAACTTTATACATTGATGATAAGTCGACGCTACACCCAGAATTTCGTGCAACCATGGCCTTCCGATCAATGCATTATAAGGGGACTCCATATCGACTATACAGAACAAAATTTCAGTTGAACAAAATTTCAGTTGATAATCCTTGCAAGGGTATTCTCATATGAACTTCTCCTTTAGGCTTATTCGTTGTGCCATTGAAACCGTATATTTTGTATGTCGAAGGTATCAACTCTTCATCCTTCCCACCCATAGTCTTGTAAGTATGGTAAAAAAGAATGCTTACTGAGCTCCCCGTATCAATTAATATTCTATTGATCGCCCAGGAATTTTCTGCTTCATCATCTTCGCCATCTACGGGTTTTGGATTAATTTCCAATTTTACAACCAATGGGTTATCATGCGCCTCTCTGCCTTCAGTAATCTCTTCTGCAGTGAAAGAAATAATTTGCATTTGCCATTCTTTTAACTGCGACGCCTTCGCAATGTTCATCACTTCTTTATCATCAACATCCCTCGCAAAAACCCTACTGAGAACATTATCATGAAAATCTTCAATTGCTCGGTATGAATGTATAATGGAGTTGCAAAACAAATTTTTGGCTTTTGTTCCAACTTTTATTACGAATGTTTCTTTCCCCTTTGCTGAATTTGTCTTGTGCATTTCTGGTGGTGGTGGTAACGGTTGAACCTTCTCTTCACTTTTTAGAAAATGATTCAGCTTTCCTTGGTCAATCATTCTGAGGATGATTCTTTTTATATTTCTGCAGTCATTTGTTAGGTGTCCATGAAAGCGGTGGTAAGAACAGAACTCGTGACTTCTATCACTTGGTGGTGGCTCATTCCCCATATTCCATGGAGCAGGTATGTTTTCCATCAAGAGTATAGCTTCCCATATTTTTTCCACGCTAGTATTTAATGGTGGCATTTTGATTTCTTCCCATACTACTCTGTGACTTCGCTGCCCTCCATGATAATTCTGTCTTCGACCTCCATAAGTTTCTTGCGGATGATCAAGCCTTTGAATTTTGTTATTGCCACCACGGTTGTAATAGTTCCTTTCTCTTTCATATTCTTCCTGATCACGACTTCCCATAGCTACTATCTTTGGCTGTCCATCATCTATTATCCTTTCTTGTTGCCCTTGCGAAGTGCTCGCTACTGTATTTATCAATTTGGGTAATAAGCTCGCATTCGCAGCATTTGGATTTGTATTCGCAACTGGGTATGATTCCATCTCATTTTGTCTTTCCTCTAGAGCAATATATTCCTCCCAAGTTCTCGCAACTCGGTCATTGTAATTGTATTCTTGACTCTAAAAATTTGAATATATAACAAATTGGTTGCGAACATAGCGTTTATGAATGATAGAATAAGATATCTTTCATCCACTTGTCCAGCCATTTCGCTATACATTGTCTTCCACCTCACAGTTAAGTGTCTCAAACTTTCGCCAACTCTTTGTTTCAGCCCAAATACATCTTCAATTCCTGGTCGCGAGGAGTTGTTACTTATATATGCCCCTAAGAATATAGCTTGTAAATGATTGAATGACGTGATTGTGTTTCTTGGTAAACCCTCAAACCATTTCAGCGCTTCTCCTGTTAAACTTGATGCAAAATATTTGCATAATATGGCATCATGATTTTCCCATTGCAACATACATATCACATACGCTTTGATGTGTTGTATTGCGTAAGTTGTTCCATCAAAAATGCTGGTTAATGCGGGTAAATTGCACTTTGGGGGTATTCCTCCTAACTGCACCTCTAGTGTAAAGGGGGTTTTCGCAGCTTCTTCGATGGCCTCATCTAATTGTCTTCTTTCTCCTCCCCTTCTATTGTTCAGCATTCCTCTCATTTCTGCCAACTCTCTTAAGATTTGTTCGTTTACATCAGGATTCGAATTTATTGGTCTTTTTAGCTCTGCCTCTCTCCTTCTGCGTTGATGTCTACCTTGATTTTCTTGTTCAGCATTTTCTTCTCTTCTTTCTCTGCGACTTTCTCCTTCATCTTGTTCACGAATTCGCACGCCATTGTATCTATCATTTTCTCTTCTTGGTTGTCTATCAGTTCTCCTTTGTATTCTTTCATATTCTTCATTGATATTTCCATTGTTGCGATTTTGCTCGCGCCTTCTTTCTCGATTGTCATGATTATTCTGCCGAATTGCTTCCTCCAATTCCCGTTCTTCCATTTCTACTCTTAATCTCTCCCTTTCGCAAGCTAGACGCGCTTGTTCAATATAATGCTTTTCGATGTCATCTTCAATCTCCTTTTGTTTCCTCTGTGTTTCTCTCCCATGCAGTATTCTTCTTCCTTCTTCCTGATTTTCTTCATCAATTGGACTATTCTGCTGCCTATTTCCTTGATTTCCGTCATTTTGGACATTCTGTAAAATCTCAGGATGTGGAATACACACCATTTCCCTTCTTTCGCAGCATCCTTCACCGAGATTTGGCTCTCTTTCTAGATTTTCTTCATTAACATTTTCTACAGGTAATATTCTCCTCATATCATCTCTAAACGATCCTGATCTTGACCTGGTATTACTTCTCGACCCCCTATTCTGCAACCTCATATTTTCCATTCTTAACTCATGGTTTTGCCTTGTTAAATTTGCACGTTCTTCCGCTTCTAATCGCCTTTCTTCATGTATTGTTTGCCTCAATGCTTCTAATGCTGCGACTTCTTCATTTCTATGAGTTGTTTCTCCCATCTCTTCTCGATTTCTCTCCTCTTGTCCATTATTTATCAATTGTTGCACTTCTTCTCTTTCTTCCATAGAATCTGATCTCCATGTATGCACACTCACCCTATCATAATCTATTACTCTATTTGGTGCTGGTTGAATTGGTGGTTGAATTTGACCTTCTTCTCTTTTTCTTGGGTTTATTCTTGATGGTTCACCTACTTCATTTCTCCTTTCTCCAGCTAATCTCCCGCTTCTTCTTACAATTGTTGGTTGTTCTGATGCATTCCTTCTTCTAGCCATTTCTCAATTTTAGTAAGTTGTTGAAAATTATACGAAATTTCTTTCTTGTTACTCCTGATTCTTTCAATTCACAGGTTCAATCCCTGTTTCTAGCGCCATTATGTAGTTGCAGGAAATCCTACACTACACCCCTCACTAGAATTTACACAATTAAGTCAATTTAAGATGAATGATTATGATTTCTATTGATTGAATACTTGAATTTTTACAATAGGAAATAGAAATGAGTTAAAGATTTACAATCACTCTAAAACTTTCTCTCTCCTCAAGACTTGCTTAACAATTCAAAAAGAACTCTCCCATAACAGACTGACTCAACCCTTTATATAGGGTAGTACATAGTGGATGACAGCTAAGCTGTCCTTTATTTTCGGGAATGTCTTGCGAAATATCGCAAGTGTACATATACCAATTCTCGCGACACTCCTAAATCTCGCAGAGTCTTCACATTCTTCTCATATTCTGGCTGTCGCCATTCATTGCGTCATTTATTTTACTTTTCTGTGACTCCCTCGCAATATCGTTATTTATTAATCTCGCGAAGTATTGATGTCGAGATATTCTGATCCTACACATATCACAAACTGGGGGATCCTCTTTGGGTATTGGTTGAGGTTTACAACGTGCGGCCTACACTACGCCCGTCATAAGGAAGTGTCATAAGGGTGAGGCGGTTAGTAAATATAGAGAGTTAAAGGTGAAACGTTCATGGGACATCAATTCCATACGTTAACGATTTTATGGAACATCAATACCATGCATACGGTTACCACCTCCTCCCATTTACTTACCCATTTTTCCATTCCTTAATGAGACCAGGGTACGTTTCACTTCGACTTGTATAAATAGGTCTTACCTATTTCCACAGAACAACAGGTTCGGTCAGGAGCAATACAACACTCAGAAATATTCGCTAGCTTTCCATCTGTGAGCTTCCCATTTTCTGATGCAAGTCGTGAAACAACCACTCTTCCATAATCAGCCTGGTCTCAACACTTTCTTCGCTTCCCTCCCCAAAACCAACCCATTCTCCTCCTCTTTGTGACCGAAGCAAGTCTGGAACGACCATTTCTTGGTTTAGGCCGGATTTGTACAGATTGATCTCTCGAATCTAAAGTACTCCCTTGCAGTACATTGTTTAGGGTTTAAATTAGTTTCTCACCCACACACCAGAATTTACCAAAATCAGCAGAAACCGTTTTCACCCTCAAACAGTAGCTAAACTTCTTATTGATTGGGGATGAATTCTAAGTTCTAGACATGATTTGAGTTATTATATAAATATATTTTGAAGTTCTTCACATGATTATTGATTGTTTATACTAATTAGAATATTTATGATTGATTGATAGATTGTTTAGGTGGCCAACTGAATTAATTTGTTGATTCAATCAAATGCTAGTATTGAGTTAGGAGATAAGTAATAGTCGAATAATTCATACAAAAGTAGAGAACACAAGACCTTGCAGAGGGATTTTGTGTAGCGATTGTGTGTATAAACAACACTAGAAAGTGGACCTTGAGCTAAGAGTCTAACTACTAGGATCAATCTATAATTCACAAAAGATAAAGCATTCGAACAAATTACATCTTGAGTGAGCTACTACTAGGTGGTTTCGATGAATATAATCTAGTATTGGAGAGCTTCCGTACCCAGTGATATAAGGAATTTAGGGGTAACACTCAGTTAGCTGTTATTCCACGGTTGGTAATAATATATGTGATTAATTGTATTAATGGATGCATATAATAACTTGATGACGGTTTAGTAACGAAGAAGGATTCCCTGATCATATTTCTCTCCATTGCTTGCAACTCAATTTTAATTGCTTTATTTACTTTGTTTACAATCTAAAACAAAAACCCCCCATTTGTGACCTTTTTGACAACTAAACTCCCTGCTCTTCGTGGGAACGATCCTTGCTTCCATTATATTACTAGTTAATTGTGTGGAAATAAGTGATTTAATTTGATTGCACTCACGACACGCATTAGTAAGATATGAAAAGTAATAACAACAATTCTTCGTCTCAGACTCTTGTGATTCTGTAATAACTTCTTCTGTTAATCAGTTAGGTTGAGGTGACTAATATTTCTAGGCTGCTCTTCGGGAGTATTAAAACCGGATTATTAGTTGAGTTTCCTGTTCACCTTGATTTACCTAAAGAAGGAAACAAAACTAGAATAGACATATCTGTGGGAGACAGATTTGTCTATAAGTCTTCGACTTTGGGTCGTAGCAACTCTTAGTTGTGGGTGAGATCAGCTAAGGGAATCACGTGCACAGATTCCTGCTGGGATTCAAGAAGCGTAATGAACGCGACTGTGGCTTAATCGGTGTGAGACTTGGTTAGGGATCAATTACATTCCAGTCCGAAGTTAACTTGTAGTGGGCTAGAGTCTGTAGCGGATTAATACAGTGTGGTTTTCAAATCTGGACTAGGTCCTGGGGTTTTTCTGCATTTGCGGTTTCCTCGTTAACAAAATTTCTGGCGTCTGTGTTATTTATTTTCCGCATTATATTTGTTTATATAATTGAAATATCGCAGGTTGTGCGTAGTTCAATCATAGTTGATAAATCTGACCTTGTTTGTTGGATGGAACTTGATTGACTCTCAGACATTGGTCTTTGGTAGCATCCGAGTTATTCTCATATCAATCAGTCTCATGGATTTTTATCTAGTTGATTTACTGATTGTATTGAGAAAGAGATAAAGCTTTTTGATATCTTTCTTGATTGAGTCTCACTTTTAAGTTGGTGCTCTCGGAATTATATTAGAGTTCAGTCCATACATATTGCCGAACGAAATATTGGGTGTGGTTTTTATACCCCCACGTTTTCACATTTTTTTGGCTTCAGTTTTTGGAGACAACTTGATCAAGTTGCTTCCATCTTTTGGAGACAACTTGTACTAGTTGCTTACATTTCTAGAGATGACTTTTAGTAGTTTCTTCCACTTGAAACATTCTTTCAGTCACTCATTTCGCATTTATTTTAAATTTAATTTTTTTTTATTTGCAGAGATAATTATAGTTGCATTTGGAGTTGTCCTGGTGAAGATAATGCTAATTGGTGCTGGTTTCTGAATAATTTGAAGAGAATTCTCAATGTTGATCATCCATTGACATCATCCGTTCGTGGAATTGGTCTTTTGAAGAAATTAATTAAGTACCTTATATCTTCCCAAATACTTCGCACTCATATTTTCAAAAGGATTCGGACGTGCCGAAAGAGCAGCACCATCATTCCAAAGGTATGTCGGAAACCTCCATTGGCTCCTCGTGCACCATCACTCCAAAGGAAGCCACAAATTCCATATTCTTACAGGATTATGTTCAACTTCCAATGAATTTTTCTTATTTGTTTAAGGAAACTTCCAAAGGCAGCCACAAATTCCATATTCTTACAGGATTATGGATGTTCTTTTTGTTTAAGTTTTGGTCTATTCCAAGTAAGAATATTGAATTATTTTTGTTACAGGCAAGTTATATTGGTTTGACTCCATATTTTTTGGGGAAAACTTGTACAGGTGCCTCCAAACTGGAACCAACTTAAAGCAAGTTGCCTCTATTTTGAAGACAACTTGAGGTAGTTGCTTTCAACTTTGGAGACAACTTCTGCTGGTGGTCAAATTATTTTTTGCCAGGGTCTGTTTGTATTTTGTCTATCTCCTTTTAGCTTTTTGTACCTGCAATCATATAACAATATTGCATTTGCAATCACATCAAAATAATATTGTATCTAATCGAACCACTCAGTCATTCATGCTAAATATCATGTTTACGTCTAAATATTTAGTCATTCATGTTCAAAACCATTCAGTAATATTATAACTAACACTAACAATACTATATCTGTAAATTTACAATCTAGCTTTCATCCAAATTCATATCTCTTCTTTCTGAAGCTTTCATTCGTCTGTTATATTCAAGGTGTGAAACACCATCTTGATCCGTTTATTGTTTCTTTAGCAACAGCTTCTTCGTCGCTCACTTCCATTAGACAGCTACAACTCAACATTTTCATATACAAACACACGTCTTCATAACGTCTACAACTGTTATGTTTTAGAAAATAGTTAATATTCAATAATTTTTCTTAGGTAATTCAATCTAGCAAAATCTTTTCTAGGAAATTGAGATAAACTAGCTCAAGTTGTCTCCAAACATGGGAGAAACTAGCACAAGTTGCCCCTAAAAATGGAGCTAACTTGGAGCCAGAAGGAATGACAATTAACATTGCTTTGAATAATAATAAGGCACTCACATACTCTTAGAAACAATAGGGATCACAAGTATTTTTCGCATCAGTTTTATGTATCGTTGACGATAATTATGAAAAACATGTCAAAGCAGACAAATCAAACTAATTCACAACATCGCCATGCAACCCACATCTTTGTCGGCATAATCTTTTTTCATACCTTTTTGGATGGGTACATTATCGACATATTTGGTTGCTTTTCCCGTTACTTTTGGTGATTTCCTCATCTTTTCCTAGTTCTTTGTAAACAATAAAAAGAAATAGTTAGTGTCAAATCACTTTTTCCAAATCAGAAGTGGTATTCGAAAATGGAGCTAACTAGCTCAAGTGGTCTCCATATATGGGAGCAACTAGTACAAGTTGTCTCCAAAGACGGAGGCAACTTTCTCAATTTGGCTCCAGAAGTGGAGCTAACGAGCATAAGTTGTCTCCATATATGGGAAAAACTAGTACAAGTTGTCTTCGCAAGTGGAGGCAACTTTTTCAGTTTATCTCCAGATATGGAGCCAACTAGCAGAAGTTATCTCCAAAAGTAGAAAAAGCTACGTGATAACAGGTAATGAAAGGGAGATAATTGACAAGGTATGTCATGTCCGTGCATATCTAAGATTACAATTACAAATCAAAATAACAACAAGGTTATTTACTAACTAGTCTAGCAAATGTCATAGGTATATCTCCACTCACTCCAATAGTGTCAATGTAACTGTCAAGCTTTATGATACCACTTCAAACATTTCCTAAGAAAAATGAAGAACCTATATATATACTCTACTACTCGTAATTTTTGTGGTCGTATTTTTTTGCAAAACAACTATATATACACACAACTACCACCAACCACATACATTTCAGAATCTAGAAACTACACAACAAACAAACAAACAGCAACATAATACACAACAAGTAATAACTTCCGCCTCACATAAAAATAGGATGCACACCAACAACACAAATGATGATACAAACTATTCGAAAAATGACCTAACAATCCTCAACACAACGAAGCTGTCTTATTATCGCATAAACTTCAGCTGCCAGCGATAGCCATGGTATAATAACTTACGTCACATATATTTCAGAATCTAACTAAATTGAAAATCACAACAAACAATCAAAATTTGCAGTTCCAACAATGCATTAGATATCCATAAATCCCTTATAACAACATACTAAATTTCCATGCATCAATACCATCAACATCAACAGTAGACTAAATTACAACTTTAAACCTACAATAAATCAGTACCAAAGATTTTAGAGAGTTGCATGTAAAGATGTTATTAGTGAAAATGCAGGGGTACAACAACCTCACCCAATATTTCGATTAGCAATCTGTATGGACTAACTCTAATATACTTTTAAGATAATCAACTAGACAGTCAGACTCAATCTTAATAAAAAGTATATCAAGGAGTTAATATCTCGATCTCTCGATTTAATTCTTACTCAAGCAAATAGAAATTTGCAAGTCTAACTAAATATAAGAGAGATTAACTTGAATGGTACCAAAGACCAATGTTCAAGTGTCAATCAATGTAAATCAACAACCAAAGGTTGGATATTCTAATTGATTGATCTTAACGCACAACCTGTGATATTTCAATTATATAACAAAATATAATGCGGAATAGAAATAACACGGACACCCGAAGTTTTGTTAACGGGAAACCGCAAATACGAAAAAACCCCAGGACCTAGTCCAGATTGAACACCACACTGTATTAAGCAGCTACAGACACTAGCCTGCTACAAACTAACTTCGGTCTGGACTGTAGTTGAACCATAATCAATATCACACTGATTCAAGGTACATTTGCGCTCCTTACGTCTCTTATCCAAGCAGGATACTACGCACTTGATTCCATTAGCTGATCTCACCCACAACTAAGAGTTGCTACGACCCAAAGGCGAAGATTTTAATAAACAAATCTGTATCACACAGAAAAGTCTATGATAATAGATAAATCTGTCTCCCACAGATAAACCTATGAGTTTTTATTCCGTCTTTTGATAAATCAAGGTGAACAGGAACTAATTGATAACCCGGACTTATATTCCCCAAGAACAGCCTAGTGTTGATGGTGGATTTTCGTTCAAGGTTAAATTTGTAAAAAACCAGAAAAAAATCATGCGCTGACATCTTGTAAAAGATAAAGCCATTTATAAGTGTTGGATATTCCCTCACTTAATTCACCAAGAATGGAGCATGTAGCAACAATCCCATTCTGTGAATACATGAAATTCCTCGGGTTGGAGCATGTAGCAAAAATCCCTTCCTGTGAATTTCATATCAGCCTTGTATTTCCAGTACTCATTATTAGTGTGGCATGACGACTGAGTGTTACTCTGTAAGAGTAACACTAACCTCCAAGCAATATAATGAAACCATGTACGAAATACCCGTACAAGCCGACTCTCGGTGTGTTATACTAGCCCGATTGAGCCCCTCTCGTGTGTTATACTAGCCCGATTGAGCATCCTGACTGACCATATCGATCTGGATATGATCTGATCGCATCATCCAACTCCATAAGCATGATTGGATGGCCCCGGATCAATTCCATCACCCCCAAGCAAGTATGGAATACCCACGGCCGACCCCGCATGGTCGGTCATTGGCCTAACTTGCCAAGAAACCGTTCATACCAAGCATTATGGACGGAAAACCTAAATTAGGGTTTGCGGCATATTACATGTGTCGCAAAACAATCTCAACCATCCATCTTCGCGGTATAAATGGAGGGTGTAGATGTAGACTCAAAGGGCCCGAGCATGTCAACACGATTACCTGTGGGCCGCCTACACACTTGACCAATCGGTCAAGACCAACCACGCATGGTTGTAACAAATTAAATACGCCCAAACAAGGAGTGACGCGGCTTTGAAACCCGAATTAGGGTTTTGAGCATCATGAGCGTCCATCTTCTCCTAAGACGGATGGAGGGTCCGAGAT
Organism: Papaver armeniacum; assembly: GCA_023531295.1. NCBI lineage: Eukaryota > Viridiplantae > Streptophyta > Magnoliopsida > Ranunculales > Papaveraceae > Papaver > Papaver armeniacum. The sequence continues at coordinate 29,150 of JAJJWW010017297.1, read as the reverse complement.
TAGATTAAACAGTCCGGTCATACCAAAGATGACCACCGTGGGCCCATCTATCTCTTCACGAGGTCGGCCAAGGCATACCATGCCTGGTTATCCCAAACCGTCCACCCAAACTTGTGTGGTTACACTTCCCAAATTGTAAACTGATCTCGACCACTCAACTTCACCGGACGATTTGAGTGGCTTAGATCACGTTTTCATGGGATAGTCGGTATAGGTGTGAACACCAGCCTACCACCTACACGCTAGTATGATCGACCAAGACCGACCAAGATGGGTCGTCTTAAAACGCGATGCCCAAACTAGGGATGTCACGCGGTTTCCAACTCCTTTGCGGAAATGGATTTACTGCCACAAACCGATCTCAACCACTCAACTTTACCGGTCAAATTGAGTGGCCTAGATCGCGCCTTCATGGGACAGTGAGGTATGGACGTGCACACTGGCATGCTGTATACACACATGCCCGGTCGGTCCTCTCCAAATCCCTTTCCATGCTTGGTTTCGACCAAGCTGAAGAGTGATGCTTGCGCACCTCTTCAAAAAACCCTAATATTCATTAACGGTCGCAGATGAGTGTCTCAAAGATCATCTCATCCGTCCAACTTCACCGACTTGGTTATACAACCCAGGTCGGGAGTTATTTGGTTAGTGAGGCGTCATTACCCATCACTTTACCACACCATAATGCGAAGACTGCATAAAATACACACGATACTTCACAAGTATCGACTTCTGAATAACGCAGATTATTCAATTCACCATTACATGCTATCTTTCGTGGATCCACACTATCCACACATTCCAGACATCAATCATGTCACAAACTGGGGGATACATACTGGGGTATTGGTCTGGAGGTTTACAGCGTGCAACGCGCCATCTCAAGAACGTGTTAGGAAGTCATGGACGGTTAGAGATGAACAGGAGAAGTGGGCAAGGCTGGTCGTGTATCACCAACGCATAACTCCACTACTCCATCACTCCACTTCCTCCACTTCCCACGAGAGACGTGAATAAGGCTCAATGACTTGTATAAATAGGTTCTCCGCCCTATTTCAAACAACAACACAAGTCCAGACGAGACAGAAAACCAAGTGTTAATACAAAACGTATTCAAACACCCAGAGCTTGCTTGCATCAATCACAAGCCTGCTCACCTTTCTACGTTACAAGTCATAAGCAAGCCAACACCTTCACAATCTCAACACCTTCTTCGCTTCCCTCCCTAAGATCAACCCCATCTCCTTCACTTTGTGACCGAAACAAGTCTGGAACGACCATTTCTTGGTTTAGGCCGGACTTGCACAGATTGATCTCTCGAATCTACAAGCACTCACCGCGCAGTGCATTTGTTTAAGGTTTAGATTCATTCCTCATCCACACCTCAAATTACCAAATTATACAGGAATAGTTTTCACCCATAAACAATTGGCGACCACAGTGGGAGGTTGATCTCTCAGTTGTAAAGTCAATTTCTTCGAAATCCAATTCAATTTTATCAATTTCAAAAAAGGGTAGATCTTAGAACCAATTCGATCAACAATTCATTTCAAGATGGTGGAACTCAGGTCTGGATCAGCAATCAATTCGGATGGAGCTAGTGTGGATAACACTTCCGGTGTTGATGTACCTGTCAGTGGAGTCACCGTAGCCACCACATCTCGAGGAACCGTTACCTCTATCACCAACACTAGCGGAGCAGGAGACATCCCAGTAGGTGTAACGCCCCCCATCACCAGAGCCAGAGCAGCCGCAAATCCCGGCATTTCCTCAAGTGTAACACCTCCAGTGGTCACCAGAACAACAACTTTCACTTCCCCATCAGGACGAGGAGCCGGAGGCACAAGAGGAGGACCACCGTCTATTACCATTGCAGACTTGATGGAGAAACAAGAAGTTCTTGCTAAGACTCAAACGGATATGGCCGCAACTCAGAAAGAGGTACTCACCTTCCTTAAAACTTTGACCGAACGATTACCGCAAGATTCACGACAACCCTTGGAGTCGACAAGAGATGCATTCAATACACCCGGAGCATGCGTTTCCACTCGGACCCACACGAATGAAGAAACTCGTGTTACTCCTGAGCGCCAAAGGGAGAGGGACCAACCTTCCAACTTCATTACACGTGAGGATCTGGAACGACTTCTCCAAAATCGAGGAAAAGGGGACCGAACGGATGTACACCAACATCAGCCACCGTACCCTCAAGATGTACAACGAATTCCTCTTCCAAGAGGTTACACCTCTCCCAGTTCTCCCTCTACGACGGGACTGGTAATGCTCGTGAACACGTCTCTCGATTCTTGGAATCCTTGGGGAACATGAATACAATCATGTTCTGCGCTGAAAGAATTCTCGAAATCACTTACGGGGAGGGCGTACACCTGGTACAACAACATCGCGCCTAACAGCATATCCAATTGGAGCGAGATGGTCAATGCTTTCTACAGAAAGTACTTCTTCGTGTCTAAACAAATCACCTTTTCAGATCTAGGAAGAATTCTTTAGCGGAACAACGAGCATCCTAACGACTTCGTCAAAAGGTTCAGAACTCAAGCGCCGGGATTGTCATGACCCGAACGTCACCGAACGACAATTGGTGGAGTTGTGCATCAACGGGATGATACCCATATACCACGCTTTGTTAGAGAATCTGGGCTTTCAAACGTTCTTTGAACTCCATGAAGCTGCCAAGCGTTCAGCAACAACTGCACCGGCACTACTAGAAAGAACCAGAGTTGTTCGAAGTGAAGATTCACGTGAAAGTCGAGGGATCAGGCGCCTCACGAACAAGCAATACAACACTGGTCCTTCCGTGAGTGTAGTGGGCGGAGGAGAGAAAAGGAAAGCTCCAGTGACGGAACAACAAACCAAGCGGACATCCCCGGCACACAAAACTTCGTCTCGAAAAGGAACAGACAAAACTCCTGCGCAAAACACTAAAGACATGGGTTTTCCTTTTCCCATGAATGAAGTGATAGAGCTCTTGGAAGCGTGGATCCAAGACGACGCCGTAAAGCTGCCCCTATCGACGTCCTCCAACCGAGGAAGAAATGGCGGATCCCGGATATTGTTGCTACCACGAGTTCGTCCATCATCCAACCAAAGATTGCAACGGGTTGAAATAAATATTCGGGGAAAAGGTAGAGACAGGGGAACTCCAGCTTGGAAACGAAGGTGTTCATAGAGACCCTCTACCTATCGGGGAGCCGCATGATTTCTGGGGATTACTGTTCGCAAGACCGTACAATCTATGATGGAGCACATATGTGAAATCTTGTACTTCTCCAAAGGACAGCGTCAAGACATATTTGCGGCCCTCAACCACGTTGTGTCGGGTAGGCGTTTGTATCCGATGCTTGAGTCCAGAACCCCGATCTTTCTGAAGGGCGTGAGCAATGAAGACTGGGGACTCCTAACTGTCACTCGTTTGAGAGGCGTTGAGTTCGATAATGCGCTGATTGATGCGGCTTCCGAATTTAACATCATTACCGTTAAGACCTTGAGAGCGGCAAATATTTCGAAGCAGGAAGCTACTCGTTACCCGACTGTGGTTAAAGATTCAGCAGGAGAGCTTAGAGATGCATATGGATACATCGATCTTGAAGTCAAATTGGGTGCTGCCTCGACGCAAGCAAAGTTATACATAGTCAAAGATCATCCCAACTACGACATGATCCTAGGAAGCTCTTGGATGCATGATAACAAAGCCATCTTTGGAAGTCTGTCCTCTACCGGTTTCGACACCTGAAAGAATCTCCAACACGCCTTCTGGATCTCCTGATGACTGTCTGCTACCGCACCAACAACTTGCCAATGTGACACAATTTCCCGGAGAGAGCCTGTCGGCATACATTGAAAGGTTTCGATCTCAAGTAAGTCTCATCATGCAACTCTCCTTGCAACCTACCGCCCCTCACTCTGACAAGTCCTGGGGACTGGCTCCAACCGACAAACCAACCCTGACTAGGAGATGTGAATGGGAAGCCGGCCCTTTCAAACGCTTTATCAAGAGTGTAGAAGCTGTCTTGGTCAAAGACGATAAGGCCAAGGCCCAAGTATTTGCACGCCCAAACCCATTTGGAATTGGAGACCTGGTGACGAAGACGACTACGTTCAATGTTGGGAGCATGACGGTGAAGATGACCACTCCACCCGACTCACCCACCGAAAGAGAAGATGAACCATACACAGTAGCGAGATGTTATCCTAGGCGGCTACTACAAGCTCATCAACGCCGATAAACTAGAGGGCATAACAATTCACTCACGATGGCTCAAACCCTACCGAACTTAAGATCTTTGTGTTGCCACTTCACAAGTATCCCGTACACCTTAAAAAATGCTTTGTGCTATTTTTTCCAGCGTATTTCCTTTTACAATTTCATATCATATTTGTAATTCCTCCAGAAAATGATTGCAATACTTGCATTCATAGTTAGGGATTCAATTTTCAATTGAAGCATTATTTTCATCTGAGAACCTCTTTACTCCTAAAAACACAAAGTCCTGAGTCAGCATAAATCAACCCACTGGAGCAAGAAAGGAAACCCTAAACAAGCATCTCATGGGAAGAAGGAAATAGAACGTGTGCACAAAAGGAAAATGATTTGAGCCATCTGCCCCAGCAAAGCCAAGAAGATCTTGCATCAGGAGCACAGGTCCGTGGATATTCCATTATAGTATTACTTCTTTTATCACTAAGGATTACATGTGAAGGCGCACCCTTGCGCCTGAGAAGGTTCGGTTGTAGTCTTGATAAAGGATTATAAAAGAAAATCTTTATTCAAACAATTAAGTGGAAGAAAACCTTGAACTCGGCTGCCACTGAGTACAAGGAAGATATTCGAATGTACGGGATATACTTGTGTTTATGGGTGAAAATCGTTTCTGCCGATTTCAATAAATTCGGTGGGTGAGTGAGAAACTGGTTTAAACCCTAAACAAATGTGCTGCACGTGAGCACTTTATAGATTCGAGAGATCAATCATGCAAGTCCGGCCTAAACCAAGAAATGGCCGTTCCAGACTTGCTTCGGTCACAAAGTGAAGGAGAAGGGTTGATTTGGGGAGGAAGCAAAGAAAGGTGTTGAGACCGAGAATAGTTCCTGGGAGAGTAGTGTCTCGACTTGTATCAGAAAGTGAAAGCTTGGGAAGCTTGCAAGAGATGAAAGCTTTTTGGAGAGCTTGCAAAGTTGCCTTTTCTGAGAGTGTAGTATTTTTCTCCCCGACCGAGACTTGTTGTCCGGTGAAAATAGGTAAGACCTATTTATACAAGTCGAGATTGAAACGTACCACTGGTCTCATGAAGGAAGAGAGTAAAGGGTGAAATAATGGGAGGAGGTGGTAACCGCATGGTGTTAATGGGTGAAAACGTTTTCACCATTATTTCCTCATTTATTTGACCGCTTTATTCCTTTTCACGCTTTCTTAATGTGAGCGTAGTGTACGCCGCAAGTCAGTGACCGCCAAACCAAAACCCTGGAAAGCATCCCCGGTTGTGTTGATATCTCATTGGTTGCACCTTAAGTGCAAGTGGCGCTGCTAGTGGCGCGTGTGGCATGTGCGGAATGCCCTTGTTGCGGGTTGTACTTCGAGCGCAAGTGGCAATGCCAGAGCTGCTAGTGGCGTGCGTTGCATGTGCCAATGACATGTGTGGAATGCCTTGGTGGTAGGTTGTATGTTGAGTGTAAGTGGCAATGCCAGAGCTGCTAGTGGCGTGTGTGGCATGTGCCAATGGCATGTGCAGAATGCCTTGGTGGTAGGTTGCACGGTTTGCAAGTTAGGCTACCAGCGTGTGTGTTTGGCATGTGCCGATGGCATGTGCGGAATGCCTTGGTGGTAGGTTGCACGGTTTGCAAGTTAGGCTACCAGCGTGTGTGTTTGGCATGTGCCAATGGCATGCGTGGCCATTAGGGCCGTGGCCTTGGGAGGAAAAGCTACCAGCGAGCATGTTGGCATGTGCCAATGGCATGCGTGGCCGACTTGGCCTAGGTTGCATGGTTTGCAAGCCTATGGCGCTATATTTGGCATGTGCCAATGGCATAGCGGCTTGGAAATATGGCTTGTGGTGCGTGTTGGCATGTGCCAATGGCACGTACGGCCATGTTGACCTAGTTGCACGTTTTGCAAGCCTAGGGCGCTATATTTGGCATGTGCCAATGGCATAGCGGCTTGGAAATATGGCTTGTGGTACGTGTTGGCATGTGCCAATGGCACGTACGGCCATGTTGACCTAGTTGCACGTTTTGCAAGCCTAGGGCGCTATATTTGGCATGTGCCAATGGCATAGCGGCTTGGAAATATGGCTTGTGGCACGCGTTGGCATGTGCCAATGGCACGTACGGCCATGTTGACCTAGTTGCACGTTTTGCAAGCCTAGGGCGCTATATTTGGCATGCGCCAATGGCATAGCGTCTTGGAAATATGGCTTGTGGCACGCTTGTGGTGCGTGTTGGCATGTGCCAATGGCACGTACGGCCATGTTGACCTAGTTGCACGTTTTGCAAGCCTAGGGCGCTATATTTGGCATGTGCCAATGGCATAGCGGCTTGGAAATATGGCTTGTGGTACGCGTTGGCATGTGCCAATGGCACGTACGGCCATGTTGACCTAGTTGCACGTTTTGCAAGCCTAGGGCGCTATCTTTGGCATGTGCCAATGGCATAGCGGCTTAGTTTGGCATGGTTGCCAATGAGTGTGATATGTAGTTTGGTTTTGGCGTTGCTGCCATGGTGCGCAGTGTGCGGCTTGGTTTTGGCATTGTTGCAGTGGCGCGCAGGGTGCGGCTTGGTTTGGCATTGTTGCCATGGCGCGCAGTGTGCGGCTTGGTTTGGCATTGTTGCCATGGTGCGCAGTGTGCGGCTTGGTTTGGCATGGTTGCCGTGGTGCGCGGTGTGCGGCTTGGTTTGGCATGGTTGCCGTGGTGCGCCGGTGTGCGGCTTGGTTTGGCATTGTTGCCATGGTGCGCGATGTGCGGCTTGGTTTGGCATGGTTGCCGTGGTGCGCAGTGTGCGGCTTGGTTTGGCATGGTTGCCGTGGTGCGCAGTGTGCGGATGGGTTTGGCATTGTTGCCATGGTACGCAGTGTGCGACTTGGTTTGGCATGGTTGCCGTGGTGCGCAGTGTGCGGCTGGGTTTGGCATTGTTTCCATGGTGCGCAGTGTGCGGCTTGGTTTGGCATGGTTGCTTGGTGCGCGATGTGTGCGACTTAGTTTGGCATTGTTGCCATGGTGCGCGATGTGCGGCTTAGTTTTGGAATTAGGGTTACGTGTCGAAAACCTAATCCGGTATTTTGAAAAAATACCCCTATTAATTATTTACACACGAGTTAAATGCTCTTAGTTAATGTGTTGCGGGTAACACTAGGTCATGGGGTTTTACGATTTTACCCCTTGTTTAAAAACCACCATCAACCTTAAGTCCCCTGCTTAGCTCGGAACAGGGGCTTTGTTGCGAGGTAAGCATAAGATGGTGACAGACTATCAACAACAAACCGTAAAGAGAATTGAGGGGCTTGTCTGACCTTTTATAAATAGGATTTGGGATCCTTGCCTCTGCAGCTTGGGCGACGTTGGGAAGTTGCGTGAAACTGGGAAACTGAGCGTGCTAGCTGGCGGGACCGGCGCAAGGTGTGGAAGCTGTGCGTGCTTGCAGGCGTGACTTGGGCGGCCATTGAGAAGTTGGCGCAATTGGTGGGGCCGGTGGAACTTGGGCGACGTTGGGAAGTTCCGTGAAACTGGGAAACTGAGTGTGCTAGCTGGTGGGACCGGCGCAAGGTGTGGAAGGCTGTGCGTGCTTGCAGGCGTGACTTGGGCGGCCATTGAGAAGTTGGCGCAATTGGTGGGGCCGTTTCTTACGCACGATTTTGGAAAGGAAATCCTTCCCTATTTCAGAATCCTCACGCCTATGTATATAAAGTCCCTTTCTCCCATCTTGTACTTTCATCTTTTCATCCTTTCCTACCAAATGACGAGTCATAAAGAAGAACCAATTTCCGGGTATGTCTTCCAGTTTTTTTTTTTTTTTTTTTATGTAGGTGTAAACCCTAGGCGTTTTTCTTTGCGCATATAATTTCCTGGCGTGTCTCTTGTAGAAAATATTGTATGTATGCAACCAAGGGAAATACTGCATATATTATTCGAACCCGTAGGAGAGTGCTCCATATATTATTTTAAACCCGAAGAAGGTTGATGTAGACGCACTTGAACCCATATAAAATACCGCATATATAATTTTGAACCCTGAAGAAAATACTGCGTGTACGGTCTTGAACCCGTAGAAAATACTGTACATGAATCTCGAAGAAGAATACTATATATATGCTCCATACGACTTCGAACCCGCAGGAAATATGATTTTCGGCCCTGAAAGAAATACTGCGCGTGCAGTTTTGAACTCGTAGAAAAATGCTCTATATAATTTTGAACCCGAAGAAGGATACTGTAGGCACACTTGAACCCATATAAAATACCGCGTATATAGTCTTGAACCCGAAGAAAATTCTGCGTATATAGTCTTGAACCCGAAGAAAATTCTGCATATATAGTCTTGAACCCGAAGAAAATTCTGCATATATAGTCTTGAACCCGAAGAAAATTCTGCGTATATAGTCTTGAACCCGAAGAAAATTCTGCATATATAGTCTTGAACCCGAAGAAAATTCTGCATATATAGTCTTGAACCCGAAGAAAATTCTGCGTATATAGTCTTGAAACCGAAGAAAATACACCCTCCTCTTTTTTTATTATTTCGGGTTTTTCTTTTGTTGGGCGCGGTTATGTGTCAGGGAGATAATCTTGTTTTTTTTTTTGTGTGCAGGTATCTTGTTACTAGGTTGCTATTAAAAGATGTTACCTGGACAAAATTTCGCTTCCTCAAAGGATGTCCATAATTCCAAACCAAACACGGATGATGAGTTCTTCGCCAAAAAAACTCGTCTCTGCTCGGAAAAATCACCCAGGCTTCGTGCCAATTTTGTTAACCGGTGGTGAAGATGACAGGAAGACACGTTCGATTCGCCCAGAGAATACTATACGGTTTTGTCTTCAAAAAGGGGTATACTCCTCTTCTAACATTGATTTCAGGATGTGTCAAAGCCCATTGCGTTCTTTTGGTAGATGGGTTGAGTTCATGGTGAGTAAGGAGCGCATAAGCACCAACCTGACTCGAGCGCAGATTATTGATCTTTGTCGAGCTTGATAAACCTCCAGTTAGGAAGGATATCCCGGTCTTGGTTGCTTTCATCTCCGATGGTGTTCGGACACCCATACAATCATATGTAGATGGGGTGAGATAACTTTCTCCTTGGAGAGTGTGGCTCTCTTCTTTGAATCTTCCAGAATCGGGAATCTTAAAATCCAATTATCTCAAAGTGAGGTGAAGATGCGGGATGACCTTGCCGCTAAGTTAGGAGATTACGCTCGAAAAGGCTCCGCTGCGAAGTCGAAGGATTCTGTCCGGAAAGAGGATGAAAGGTGCTTTTATAGCTGGTGGATGTCTCAGTGGTTTCCGGACGAGTTGGAACCTGAACAGAAGAGCAGTGATCTTCATGTTGCAGCATTTTTGGCTCTCTGGTTATCTAGAGACATTTTTGACGACGGTTCTGGCAAGAAGGAGATAAGACCAGAGTTGCTAGCGGTTCTTTGTGAAGTTAGCAAAAGGTGAAGTTTTCCCATTGGCAAGCTATTCCTCGGTTCCTGTATGTGCATCTGGATCACCTAGTTGCGAACACGCGAGTTTCGAATGGTTTCATGAAAGTGAATTCATATGTGCACGTTGCTTTCTGCAAAGTCGGCTATGGGAGCACTTTGAGAAGTATGCTCGAAACCGATGCCTTCGATTCCGCGAGTTGGGGGTTCCCGAATTCTTCGATGGGTGAACAGGCGTCCAAAGGTTGGCGTGAGCTTGGTTAGTCTTCTTGATAAGTCGTACGAAATCAATTTTCGCCCATGGGAGCCGGTCCATAGGTCAGTGACTCAAATTGACACCTTTGCTTCTGCTCCACTCACGTCTTTGTCTTCTGATGGCGATTTGAGCGTTGGTGAAAACTTGTTCGTTCAAAGCTGCTTGCCCGGTTATATGCCATCTTTCTTCATGGGGTCTTTCCAGATAGCTGCTTACAATATTGACCGTGCTGCTCGTCACATGGGTTTCGATCAAGGGGTACCTCTTGCTTACCAGTAGGTGCTTCCTAAGGATTCATTGCGTGCCGCCCTCAATGCCAGTGCCCTCGAGCCGGGTATCCGCCTTCCCTTCTTACAAATGGGAAGAGTAACCCGACGACCTTTGGCTATAATGAGTTACAGTGCGATGAGTTTATTATGATCCGGGCTTTTGTGAATAACGTGGTGGAGAACGTTCGTTGTAAACCTTCCCAGCGAGTTTTGAAGAAGTATCCGATGTTGAGAGACCTCAAGCGAAAGTTGCCTAGCAACTCGGAAAGTCCCAGGCCAAGGAACGGAGAATGAAGAATCGTCTTTGGCGGGTTCGGACGGTTTCAAAGACCCTTCCTCGGCTCTCGTGTCTTTCGGTTCTTCCAATAACCGGTATGTGTCGCCTCTTCTTTGGTTTTTCTCAAAACACATGAATTTCTGCTGAAAACATGCGTCTTGTTTCCTCCAGGGCTTCGGTAGTGTTAATGCTTTCGCTGCCCTTGCACGTTGCCAGGAGACAGCGATTTCTTCAAAGAATTCCAGCAGACAGAGCCTTCTCATAGCGATGATGAGTCGAGAGAAGAAGAAAGTTCGACAAGTGAGAGTGGTTCCTCTGGCGTCTGGTTCTTTTTCGGGAAGTGGTTCGGTGAGTTTCGCGTTTCTTTTATCTCTTCTTTCTTCTCTTTGAAAAATGTCTAACTCGAGTTCGCAGGAGGAATCCGATTCGGAGGATGATTCTAGGGTAGAGGCACACGAAAACTTGCCTTTGGTGACCACCGCTGGTGACTTGGAGATGGGCGTTAGCCAATTGCCGGGCACAGATGTGGCTCAAACGGCGGATGATTCTCTGATGGTTGTTGCCGTAGACATGGAGGAAAACCCTCTGCGAGTCGTGAGGCCAAGTGCGGCGCCATTTTTGATCCTCCGTACTTGGTTCCTCATCCGGGTCATGTCTTTGGTTGGCGGCTTCGAGCGTGCTTAGGCTAAGCACGAGGCATTGTACACCAGAATCTGGGAGAAATACGGACATATGGCCACAACTAAGAAAGTCACTAGTCGATTTGCACTGATTAAGCGTGTAGAAGAGGCTTTATCTTCCATCGAGGATATGCGTGAGGTGACTGGTCACACCGTTTCTGAAGACGTTATTGCCAACTGGGAGCACCATCGCGACGTGTGCGTAGAAAAAGAGTTCAACACTTCGTGGTTTGTCGAAGGCCTTGCTGAGATCCAAAAGTTGAAAGATGCAGCATTCGAAAGCCTTTCCGCTGAGGAGATTGCACGACAGGAGGTAGAACTCGAAAAACTTTCCAAGATGTTGACTATGAAGAGAGCGGCTCTTGAAGATGCAAAGTTGACTTTCTCCAAGAAGAACAGACCTCTGTTGGATGATTTTCCTTGAATGTTTCTCCGTTAAACTTTCATTTAGGTTCTTTTTCTCTTTTTTTTTTTGAAAGACATATTGGATGTCTGGTTCAAAGTTTGACCGGTTTTGGTAGACAGCTGGTAGCTTTTGAGGATATTGGATTATTTCTGGGATAAATGGTTTTGATAATATGACTCTGATTATGTTTTGGGAAAGGAATATTGCCTTTATGAAAGCGCGTGCTAGCAATAGGCACAATACTCGGTAGTATAATGGTTTTACTAAGAACCTAAAAACAAATCGTATATCTTGCGCGATTTGAATTTACTCACTTCATAGGTTTTGCGAACATGCCTCTCTTTATGTAAAAGGCGGTTTCTTTGGTAGCATCGCCAGACAAGTCCCCAATCACTGGTAGCATCTTCAACGAGTCCCAGGTTTTCTTGTGTAGTTTTTACAACTAAACGGGTCGTCGTCGGTAGTTGCGTCGGATTGATTCAGTCGTCATCCCCTACCGTCTTGACATCCGGGTCGAAGAACGAGATCAACAATCGACATTGTAGCCGATAGATCAATCCTTCCGCTGTGGTCGCCAATTGTTTATGGGTGAAAATCGTTTCGCCGATTTCGATAAATTCGGTGGGTGAGTGAGAAACTTGTTTAAACCCTAAACAAATGTCTTGCACGTGAGCACTTTATAGATTCGAGAGATCAATCTGTACAAGTCCGACCTAAACCAAGAAATGGCCGTTCCCGGACTTGCTTCGGTCATAAAGTGAAGGAGAAGGGTTGATTTGGGGAGGGAAGCAAAGAAAGGTGTTGAGACCGGAATAGTTACGGGAGAGTAGTGTCTCGACTTGTATCGAAAGTGAAAGCTTGGGAAGCTTGCAAGAGATGAAAGCTTTTTGGAGAGCTTGCAAAGTTGCCTTTTACGAGAGTGTAGTATTTTTCTCTGACCGAGACTTGTTGTCGGTGGAAATAGGTAAGACCTATTTATACAAGTCGAGATTGAAACGTACCCTGGTCTCATGAAGGAAGAGAGTAAAGGGTGAAATAATGGGAGGAGGTGGTAACCGCATGGTGTTAATGGGTGAAAACGTTTTCACCATTATTTCCTCATTTATTTGACCGCTTTATTCCTTTTCACGCTTTCTTAATGTGAGCGTAGTGTACGCGCAAGTGTGACCGCCAAACCAAAACCATGGAAAGCATCCCCCAGTTTGTGTTGATATCTCGTTGGTTGCACCTTAAGTGCAAGTGGCGCTGCTAGTGGCGCGTGTGGCATGTGCCATTGGCATGTGCGGAATGCCCTTGTTGCGGGTTGTACTTCGAGCGCAAGTGGCAATGCCAGAGCTGCTAGTGGAGTGCGTGGCATGTGCCAATGGCATGTGTGGAATGCCTTGGTGGTAGGTTGTATGTTGAGTGTAAGTGGCAATGCCAGAGCTGCTAGTGGCGTGTGTGGCATGTGCCAATGGCATGTGCGAAATGCCTTGGTGGTAGGTTGCACGGTTTGCAAGTTAGGCTACCAGGCGTGTGTGTTTGGCATGTGCCGATGGCATGTGCGGAATGCCTTGGTGGTAGGTTGCACGGTTTGCAAGTTAGGCTACCAGCGTGTGTGTTTGGCATGTGCCAATGGCATGCGTGGCCATTAGGGCCGTGGCCTTGGTAGGAAAAGCTACCGGCCTAGCATGTTGGCATGTGCCAATTTGGCCGACTTGGCCTAGGTTGCATGGTTTGAAAGCCTAGGGCGCTATATTTGGCATGTGCCAATGGCATAGCGGCTTGGAAATATGGCTTGTGGTGCGTGTTGGCATGTGCCAATGGCACGTACGGCCATGTTGACCTAGTTGCATGTTTTGCAAGCCTAGGGCGCTATATTTGGCATGTGCCAATGGCATAGCGGCTTGGAAATATGGCTTGTGGTACGTGTTGGCATGTGCCAATGGCACGTACGGCCATGTTGACCTAGTTGCACGTTTTGCAAGCCTAGGGCGCTATATTTGGCATGTGCCAATGGCATAGCGGCTTGGAAATATGGCTTGTGGCACGCGTTGGCATGTGCCAATGGCACGTACGGCCATGTTGACCTAGTTGCACGTTTTGCAAGCCTAGGGCGCTATATTTGGCATGCGCCAATGGCATAGCGTCTTGGAAATATGGCTTGTGGTGCGTGTTGGCATGTGCCAATGGCACGTACGGCCATGTTGACCTAGTTGCACGTTTTGCAAGCCTAGGGCGCTATATTTGGCATGTGCCAATGGCATAGCGGCTTGGAAATATGGCTTGTGGTACGCGTTGGCATGTGCCAATGGCACGTACGGCCATGTTGACCTAGTTGCACGTTTTGCAAGCCTAAGGCGCTATCTTTGGCATGTGCCAATGGCATAGCGGCTTAGTTTGGCATGGTTGCCAATGAGTGTGATATGTAGTTTGGTTTTGGCGTTGCTTGCCATGGTGCGCGGTGTGCGGCTTGGTTTTGGCGTTGTTGCGGTGGCGCGCGGGTGCGGCTTGGTTTGGCATTGTTGCCATGGCGCGCAGTGTGCGGCTTGGTTTGGCATTGTTGCCATGGTGCGCGAGTGTGCGGCTTGGTTTGGCATGGTTGCCGTGGCGCGCAGTGTGCGGCTTGGTTTGGCATTGTTGCTTGGTGCGCGCAGATGTGCGGCTTGGTTTGGCATTGTTGCCATGGTGCGCAGTGTGCGGCTTGGTTTTGCATGGTTGCCGTGGTGCACAGTGTGCGGCTTGGTTTGGCATGGTTGCCGTGGTGCGCGCGGTGTGCGGCTTGGTTTGGCATGGTTGCCGTGGTGCGCGGTGTGCGGCCGGGTTTGGCATTATTGCCGTGGTGCGCGATGTGCGGCTTGGTTTGGCATGGTTGCCGTGTTGCGCAGTGTGCGGCTTGGTTTGGCATGGTTGCCGTGGTGCGCAGTGTGCGGCTTGGTTTGGCATTGTTGCCATGGTGCGCGTGTGCGGCTTGGTTTGGCATTGTTGCCATGGTGCGCGATGTGCGGCTTGGTTTGGCATGGTTGCCGTGGTGCGCGAGTGTGCGGCTTAGTTTTGGAATTAGGGTTACGTGTCGAAAACCCTAATCTGGTATTTTGAAAAAATACCTCTATTAATTATTTACACCTGAGTTAAATGCTCTTAGTTAATGTGTTGCGGGTAACACTAGGTCATGGGGTTTTACGATTTTACCCTTGTTTAAAAACCACCATCAACAACTTGGAAAAGGAAAAAGGAAGAAAAGAGGTTCTAGTCGCCAAGAGGATTAGCCTCGCTCACATCACCGTCAGATTCTACTCCATCACCTGTTGATGCACCTCCCTTCGGATCTACCTCAGCTTCTTCATCAGACATCTCCGCAGCAGCAGCGCATTCCATCCCAACATCACCAGCGGGAGCATCAAAGGGCATAGCAACACCGGGGGCCGCGCAAATTGCTTTCACATGTTCAGGTTCGTCTGTATCAGAATCAAGAATTATCACGCCGTCCTGGATCGGGTAATCACACTTGTCTTCATTCGGAGGTCGTTTATGCTCAACTCTCCGCCTCTTCAACCGCTGTTTGCAAATCTCTCGCCTTGCGCTTACTAGTGTCTGCAGCGTTTCCTCGCGCCTCCTCCGCTCCTCCATGTCAATCGCAGCTGAAAGTGCACAGATACGTCCTCTGGCAATACGAAGATGGGAGATAGACATCCCCTGTATAGCACGACCGACTTCGCGAAGTGGAAGATCGATCTTAGCCATTACTTCTTCGTGCGCATGGTTTTCGGGCTTTTCAACTTCAAAACTTCTTTCTGGGGAACAACAGAATGAGCGTCCACCGCTTCCATGATAAACTGCAAATGAGAGGGAGTTATGAGCACACACAAAAAAAAAAAAAAAAAAAAAAAAAAAAAAAAAAGATCATCAAATCCATCAATCGCTTAATCGTAAAGTCGAGCAGCACTGAGATATGGAATAAACGACCACGTGAGACGATTCTATATAATCTTACAAGTCGACAGAATCCCAGAAGGAAAAAAGTCTTTACTTGCCACCTATGAAGGCTGCTTATTCGGGATAACAATCGACGAGGCATATCAGATATACCTGAGGAAAGCCGTGTATGATGAAAGAAGTACACCAAGAAGCGGCCGAGCTCGAGATATGTACAAGAGGAACCAAAGCGACTCACCAGATCAAGTCCTGTTTCCTTCGCATCCTTAATCAGAACCAACCAGTTCCAGGGCAACGCCTGACTATCCGGTAAATATGTATCTACTTTAGCCTGGTCATTTCAGTATATGTATGTCATCCTTAATTCACCAAGAATGGAGCATGTAGCAACAATCCCATTCTGTGAATACATGAAATTCCTCCAGGTTGGAGCATGTGGCAACAATCCCTTCCTGTGAATTTCATATCGCCTTGTATTTCCAGTACTCATTATCGATTGTGGCATGACGACCGAGTGTTACTCTTACGAGCAACACGAACCTCCAAGCACTATAATGAAACCATGTACGAAATACCCGTACGGGATGACTCTCGGTGTGTTATACTAGCCCGATTGAGCCCCTCTCGGTGTGTTATACTAGCCCGATTGAGCATCCGGACCGACCATATCGATCCGGATATGATCCGATCGCAGATCATCCAACTCCATAAGCATGATTGGATGGCCCCGCATCAATTCCATCACCCCCAAGCGGTATGGAATACCCACGGCCGACCCGCATGGTCGGTCATTGGCCTAGCTTGCCAAGAAACCGTTCATACCAAGCATTATGGACGGAAAACCCTAAATTAGGGTTTGCGGCATATTACATGTGTCGCAAAACAGTCTCAACCATCCATATTCGCAGGTATAGATGGAGGGTGTAGATGTAGACTCAAAGGGCCCAGAGCATGTCAACACGATTACCGTGGGCCCGCCTACACACTTGACCAATCGGTCAAGACCAACCACGCATGGTTGTAACAAATTCGTACGCCCAAACAAGGAGTGACGCACGGCTTTGAAACCCAGAATTAGGGTTTTGAGCATCATGAGCGTCCATCTTCTCCGACACGGATGGAGGGTCCGAGATTAGATTAAACAGTCCGGTCATACCAAAGATGACCACCGTGGGCCCATCTATCTCTTCACGAGGTCGGCCAAGGCATACCATGCCCGGTTATCCCAAACCTTCCACCCAAACTTGCGTGGTTACACTTCCCAAATTGCAAATCGATCTCGACCACTCAACTTCACCGGACGATTTGAGTGGCTTAGATCACGTTTTCATGGGATAGTCGGTATAGGTGTGAACACCACCTACCACCTACACGCTGGTATGATCGACCAAGACCGACCAAGATGGGTCGTCTTGAAACGCGTGCCCAAACTAGGGATGTCACGCGGTTTCCAACTCCTTTGCGGCAATGGTTTGCCAAAACCGATCTCAACCACTCAACTTTACCAGTCAAATTGAGTGGCCTAGATCGCGCCTTCATGGGACAAAGGAGGTATGGACGTGCACACTTTGGCATGCCGTCTACACACATGCCCTGGTCGGTCCTCTCCAAATCCCTTTCCATGCTTGGTTTCGACCAAGTGAAGAGTGATGCTTGCGCACCTCTTCAAAAACCCTAATATTCATTAACGGTCGCGAGATGAGTGTCTCAAAGATCATCTCATCCGTCCAACTTCACCACTTGGTTATACAACCCCGGTCGGGAGTTATTTGGTTAGTGAGGCGTCATTACCCATCACTTTACCACACCATAATGCGATACTGCATAAAATACACACGATACTTCACAAGTATCGACTTCTGAATAACACGGTTATTCAATTCAAAGATTACATGCTATCTTTCGTGGATCCACGATCCACACATTCTAGACATCAATCATGTCACAAACTGGGGATACATACTTGGGGTATTGGTCTGGCGGTTTACGCGTGCGTGCGCGTGCAACGCGCCATCACAAGAACGTGTTAGGAAGTCATGGACGGTTAGAGATGAACAGGAGAAGTGGGCAAGGCTGGTCATGTATCACCAACGCACAACTCCACTACTCCATCACTCCACTTCCTCCACTTCCCACGAGAGACGTGAATAAGGCTCAATGACTTGTATAAATAGGTTCTCCGCCCTATTTCAAACAACAACACAAGTCCAGACGAGACAGAAAACCAAGTGTTAATACAAAACATATTCAAACACCCAGAGCTTGCTTGTATCAATCACAAGCCTGCTCACCTTTTTGTTACAAGTCATAAGCAAGCCAACACCTTTACAATCTCAACACCTTCTTCGCTTCCCTCCCTAAGATCAACCCCATCTCCTTCACTTTGTGACCTAACAAGTCTGGGAACGGCCATTTCTTGGTTTAGGCCGGACTTGCACGTATTGATCTCTCGAATCTACAAGCACTCACCGCGCAGTGCATTTGTTTAAGGTTTAGATTCATTCCTCATTCACACCCCAAATTACCAAATTATACAGGAATAGTTTTCACCCATAAACAGCTACCTTTCGTGGATCCACGATCCACACACTCGAGACATCAATCATGTCACAAACTGGGGGGATACATACTGGGGTATTGGTCTGGCGGTTTACAGCGTGCAGCGTGCAACGCGCCATCACAAGAACGTGTTAGGAAGTTATGGACGGTTAGTGATGACATGAGAAGTGGGCAAGACTGATCGTGTAGCACCGACACACAACTCCACTACTCCATCACTCCACTTCCTCCACTTCCCACGAGATACTTGAATAAGGCTCAATGACTTGTATAAATAGGTTCTCCTCCCTATTTCCACCAACAGAGCAAGTCCAGGAAAAAACGGAAACCAAGTGTTAATACAAAACACCGGAACTGATAGCTAACATCATGTAAGCCGGTTCAGCTTTCTGTTACAAGTCATAAGCAAGCCAACACCTTCACAATCTCAACACCTTCTTCGCTTCCCTCCCTAAGATCAACCCCATATCCTTCACTTTGTGACCAAAACAAGTCTGGAACGGCCATTTCTTGGTTTAGGCCGGACTTGCACAGATTGATCTCTCGAATCTACAAGCACTCACCGCGCAGTGCATTTGTTTAAGGTTTAGATTCATTCCTCATCCACACCCCAAATTACCAAATTATACAGGAATAGTTTTCACCCATAAACACCTAGTATTATCAATCACCTCACAATAATCTTAATCGTTTGGTAGCGAAACAAGATATTGCGGAATCACAAACGATGAGACGAAGATGTTTGTGATTTGTTTTTATCTTGCCCTATCGGAGATATAATCTCAAGTCAATTATTCAATTGAACTCGTACGATAGAAAATGGCAAGATCAGATCGCTCAACTACAAGAGAAGTAGTTTCGTGTGGCTTCACAATCCCAACGAAGTCTTTCAGTCGTTAACCTACAGGGTCTCGAGAAGAAACCTAAGGTTAAAGGAGAATCGAATCTAGAAAAACCAACTAGTATCACACAGGAGGTGTGGGGATTAGTTTCTCCAGTTGTTAGAGTTCCCATTATATAGTTTTCAAACCAGGGTTTTGGTGTGACTCAATAATGTTGTAGTGAAAAGGTTCGTTGAGACTTGTGAAAGCGAAATATTTTAGAATTATAAAAATTAATAATAAAGAAAAATTAACACAAAATTGATTCAAGATATGAGAGAATAACCAAGACACTGATTCCACTATTACACATGAATGAATAACGGTAAATAACCCAAAACTCTAATTATCTTTTAAATCCCTTGTTTCATAATTCACAAATAATCAGGCAAATTCTAAAAAATTAATTGTATCCCCTAAGCATAGATTATCTTAATACAAGCATAACCTATCTAATTGAATCACAACTAATGAAAAGAATTTTGCAAACAATTAAAACTCTGCAAAAGCAGTGATTGAGTGAATTATTAATTATAAATTAGAGAAATAAAATAGTTACCAATTATTCATGCGTAAATAGCTTCCTCATTGCCTTGGTTGTGGGAGAATTAGCCGCTCATCATGTTGGAAACACGCTCAAAAATCATTATTATTGCTCAAAAATGGTTTACAAATGATGAACAAGGGAGAAAAGATGAAAAGCCTGATTTGTAACAGTTATAATTGTTACAAACGGACTGTTACAGAGAACGATAAATGTGAATTGTCGATGTCGCTGTAGTTTTAAGACTGTCTTCCGTATTACGACCCACGGCTGTGAGTCATTGTCACTGTACGAAAACGACGGTTCTGTGTGCGTTGAATGTTCTTCGTGTTCTTCACAAAGAAGCCCGGCTGAATGGAAGTTTCGCAAACTCGATTTTTTGGCTTTCTGATGCTCTGCAACTCTCCCAGTCTCTCCGTACCTTTCTGTGGTGCACGAGTACCCTTTATATAGCTATAGACACCAAAAAATCTCGCTCCATCACTGCCAATAATCCTCCATTACTCGGTCATATTTTCATGCAAGATACGGAGATAATTTTCTATTTTTAACTCTTTCACGCGTCTCTGACTTTCTGAATCTTCCTTATTTAACTCCTAAACGCTTCTTCAGAGTCATATATCTATCCAAACACGAGCAGCACACGTCTAACTCGTTGTAATTTCGTGATTATCCCCTCCGGCCACGTACTCGCATGTTCTCTTCCCAAGGATTAAACAGCCCAACTGAACTCAAACGAACACCCATACCAGCATTGTTTGGACATATCCCGTCCATCCCGATCGAAACCAGTGGTTGAGTCTCACTAAAACTCCTCCACAAATCCAACAGAAAGTTACGCAGGAAACTGCAAAATTTTCCCGCCATTTTCAAAGTTCAAACGAAGAAGGTGAGGTGCCCCTTAACCAGTGATGGGGTGCGATTAGCAGTTGGCTCCCTGGGGTGTCCCTTAGCAATTGGGTTACCCCTTATCCAAAGACGAGAGTCCGAATAACACGTGTCCTCCGGAGGTGCTCCGAGCAACTTTTCGAGCCGAATTTTCCAACAAAATTTATTTCCAAAAAAATACCTACAAACACACAAAATACTATAATAAGGACGAAAACGAGTACCGACAATACGAAACATTGAGGACAAATTAGACACATAAATGCGTCTATCAGGTTTGCAATCTAAGTTACCTTGGTAACAAAGCATTCAATAATCACTGTTAGATGAAAAACCTGATTAGATACAAGCTAATATCTTTCAACCGTTAGATTGAAACTTAGTTTGTCACACACAAATGAAATGTATTTCATTTAGGTTTGAGTAACCGTACCTAAACGTGTACACTTAGTTGGTTCACAAATAGTTAACCAATGGTTAGCCATATGAGCACTTTCATATCAACCATATTCATCTTTCTCATAACTAGTTCAAATGACTCATAAGAACTAGTTGAAGAGTTGTTCAATTGCTTAGGTCTTTATTCATAGACAAAATTGAAACAAAATCGGTTTGATTCATTTGAATTAATTCATGAACAATATACCCACGGTTTGCAAAGATTGCATTCCTTATAATTTATTATTTTAAGTTCATGAACTACCGATTTGAGAAATAACCAGGTTGGGTACGCGTACGGGTATGCGTACCTTAGCTACCGGATTTGAGTTTACAAACTCAGCAGAAATTTTCGGTTCGAAAACTTCCGTGGGTACGCATACCTAAGGTGACTGGTTTAACAGTTTGCAAACTACAAACTCAACAGAAATTTTCGGTTAGAAAACTTCCGCCAATACGCGTACGGGTACGCGTACCCAACCTGTCTCCTTCACCAATACCGCATGCACACATATGCACGCACTTGGTTTCCGCTACATGGATTTATACACTAATGTGCGAACACACTATATATGTTTATATCCATAGATGGTAATCTCAACTCTACATTTCAATCATTGAAACATTCTTCTATAATGTTATAACAATCGTTATTCACGACTATCATCATCAAAGATATTTTCAAGATTGAAACGTCATCATGACTTTCGTCACGGGTAAAGATGAAAAGTGGTTAATGCGAAAGCTTACCAACACATATTTCGAGAAAAAGATAGGCGAGTAAACTCGGGTCGAAATAGAAAATGTGTATGTATGAAAACTATCATACTTATACGACTTTTGTCTCAAGAGTAGGAGATAGAGTAGATAGACTTTTGAGTGACTGATGAGTTCAAGTCTCCACATACCTTTTAGTCGGATGAAGTTCCACTGGTTCCTCGAGTAGTTCACCGTCTTTGTAAGATAATCGCCATGGAGTCTGGAGCTCAACTATACTTAACTATCCCAGACCGAGACTTAGTCATAAGTAAACTAGAAATCAAGACATATAGTTTTGATCAGTGATATTGACAAACATGCTTGATATAGAAATGCATGCGAGTTCGACCGAGCAATGCTCTAACAATCTCCCCCTTTGTCAATTTTAGTGACAAAACTATCAATACATATGTATTACAAAATAGATAAAACTTTGTAGCTTCTCGTCCGCATGCTTGATCTCCTTGGTGCTTCAACATTACTCGAAAACTTCGTTTTTTCCAAGTACTCCCATGATTCCATAGATGTTCAGTTCAGCATCATAGTTTTTAAAGTTCCGTAGCCATAACAATGAGAAAACAAAATCTCTCGATCATTATTATACAGTGTCATAGTATTATTACACAGCATCAAAGTTCTCATATCACAACTTCGACAACAATACTATGGTAATATGTATCACTCCCCCTTATTCAATACTTCGTCTCAACACGAAAACCACTCCCCCTTACATAATGATCCGAAAACCATATGTATTCATAGTGTGAACTACATATTAATTCTCCCCCTTTTTGTCAATAAAATTGGCAAAGGTACGAAAACGGGATCCTAATGAAATTTTCATGGAGACACTTCAAGACCAAAGAAAAGTACATATCAACTTTGTTTAGATGCAATCATAAAGCCGAAGCTAAATGCATTCATCATGGAGTTTATAAACATACAAGATAACCCCTCAAATATTCCACAGCCGCACTCCCCACAAAGATATGGAATTTAAGCGCAAGTTCAAAAGAACTCTCCCCCATTTGATGTCATTCTCGAAATAACAACAAGAGCGACCTTACTTTTACGAGAAAAGAAGGATTTCTTTGGACACCATAAACCACAAAATGATTTTGTATCCAAAATTCTCAATTAAATTAACCATAAGAGAACCCATGATTAATTTAATCGGAATACACAACCAAAATAATCACGAACGAATCTATGATTAGTCTAGTTGGAAATGCTCACACAAGAATACTTATGGAGCCACACAGTATATACATAAGATATGGATCAGGGAAGATCAATACTGCGGAATATACAAGGATTCATTCTATTTTCCATCACTATTTGCACAATGATATATAATAGACATAATCCTCGTAAACAAAATATTTTAACCTATCTTCCATCAATAAATGACATAATAGGCTTAACTTTTGTTTGTCAAAAGTTTATCGATCTTGTATCAATACATGCATATCGACATATGAAAGAGATAACTTTTGACATCGTATGGGACAATAATAGTTCACGGACGCAAACCCACATATCCCATAACATATTGCAATATATAAAACCATAAAGATTAATACTGCAAAAATCATCTTCCAAACAATTTTTAAGAATTTAAACAAATAAACCTAAAAACATGAAGATGAAAACGTTGGACATTGCTATGTGTACTCACAATAATGGCTATTCCAAACCCTAGTTATCCTTCTTAAACAAAACCAAGAATAAAATTCTTTTAAGAAGTTTCCTAGACATTATAGAGCGTTCTCAGAGCATCTACCGAGAATTCCTTCTCATTATTGAAGAAACTATTGATTATAGGATCATTCAATTCCTTTAGGTCTTTAGAAATGTCAGTTAACTCACTAAGTTCTCTTTTTAGTTCACACAAGGTGTTCTTGGTAGAGACAACATTTGTTTATAGTGAGTTATCTTTTCCAAAGAGGAAACGATTTGAGATTTTAAATCATTTCTCTTGTTGATGAAATCTTTCACCATGCCTCTAAAATTATTATCATAATGACAAACAGACAAGAGACAGTTAGAGGAAGAACCTTCTCCATTGATTGTCGACTTCACTTTCTTTACTCTTAAGGAAGAGATTCCTTCACACAGATACACATTAACTGCTTCAACTGCATCTCGTTTTGTGATCCCTCTAGTTACATGAGCCATGAGACTGTATCTTATGATAGGGAATGAGAAAGGAAGGACACATGAATATATATACGGATTTATGAACTCAAAACCCTAAAATGACATTGAATGAGTCTTTTCAAGATTTGTTATCCGCCTTCCATCTTCTTAGGAGAATATTTTCTTAACAAATATAAGAAAAAGATGTACAGAAACAAGGAATTGAGCCACTTTTAGTGCAAACCTCACTTTTCCCAAGCTAAAAATGAGGATGCGGACGTCACCAGCATTAGTTGGTGACCGAGTGAGCCATATGCTCACACCTCTTATTTTTTCGTGGCTTATCACTGTTTTGTTGTGTAAACAGATTTCTTACCTAGTCCAGATCTGGATTTTTTAAAAGAGCTTGGTTATCCGGACCTAGATTCATTTTCTGCATGTTCTCTTGAAGTTTGGTGATTCTCTTATTGCTCCTTCTGAATCTCCAACAAGCGTTCTGATCATGCTTCGAATGTCCACAAAAGGAACAAATCAATGAGGATTTTTCGTCTTTATGTGACTCTTCCTGTTTAACACAACAATCAACAATCGTTGTTCCTTGATTAGTTGGAACGGGCAACTTTGAGCTTGGAGTTTTGCTTTTGAACCCTAAACCATTAGTGTTTCCAAAGGATCTCTGACCAAATAACATTGTTGTAATTTTGTCAGAGCTTCCGGATAACCTTTGCAGGTCATACTTGAAAGTGTTAATCTCTTCTTCCTTTAGAGACATGGTTCTGACGAAATTATCATTAAGACGCTTTATCTCAATTTTTTTCGCCTGGAGTGATGATTCAACTTTCTTCAAGGAGGCCTTTAGGTGAAGGTTCTCTTGAAAAATCTCTTTATTCAATAGATCAAGAAACTTTGTGTCATACTCAAGTTCTGAATCAGAAGTTGACGAGGAGAGAGAATCTGTAGTCAGGGCAGTAAGTCCCTTGCACCTGTTAGACTCATCTGAGACATCCAGAGTAGTTTTGTCTTCTGTTGAATCATCTGAAGCATTAACTGAAGATGGATATTCATCACATCTATTCTTCCTCTTTATCAAATCCTTGACCTTTCTGATTATCAGTGATTTATCAAGATCAACATGATTGGAGCAACATCCATCATCCCAAGACAAGTGAGAGGATACACCTGTTTTGATCACAACGTTAAGCGCGAACGTTCTGACTGTGTCAAGATCAAGAATTTTTAACTTTCCTATCAGAGAGTTTCTGGAAAGTGTATCAAGGTTATTTCCCTCAACGATGGCATGCTTCTTAGAGTCGTATCTAGATGGCAGCGATCTGAGAATTTTCATCACAATGTCCTTTTCAGGAATAGTCTTACCCAATGTAAAAGAAGCATTAACAATTTCAGACACTTTGTGATTAAACTCATCAAATGAATCTTCATCTCATCATACGAAGGTTTTCCAAATCGGAATTAAGGTTTGAAGCCTAGCTTTCACTCTTGACTTGGTAAAACCAATCATGGGGAGTGTATTGACAACATGCGTGTAGACAGCTTACTTAGGTGTACAGTCATATATTACCCATGAAGATATAATCTAGGTCGCTCGGTTTATCGGCAAAGTTGAGTGGTTGAGATCGGTTTGCGGCGAGTCGTTCTGCCGCATGAAGGAATGGGGACAGCGCGTCCATGCCTGGATTTAGGCGCACGAATCGGGGCGTCTAGCCATGGCCCGGTCTTGGCGATTAGTGGAGCGTGTAGACGGGGCCACGGTGATCGTGTTGACATGCTCAGGACTGTTAAGTCAGCATTCTACACCATCTGTACTTAGAGATAGACACTCGTGATCGATTAGCGACATATGTAATATGCACATAAGCCCTAATCCCAGGGTTTTGGATCAGTGTTAATGTGCACAACCCCAGCCTAGCAGTTTGGCAGGCTATGCGCTCCTCCTTTGGGAGAAGTAGGCCATGTGGGGCCCACACAGCCGGGTCAGTGGTAGACATGGTGATACATTGGCCAGTCCTGGGCGTCAATCATCCAAACATCTTTGCATTGAAGTTGGATGGTAGTAGTCAATTGAGACCTTAGTGGAGATTTCTGCGACCCTTTAAGCATTCGCGGCCATACTTTGGCGACGCACGTTGCTCTGTGGCTGGAGTCGGAAGATGGTCGACCCAGTGAGGTAGAGAGAGGGGAGCCTTAGAATTATGCGGAGACAACAACATCCCGGCCGTATAGGACGATCCTGCACCGGCATCAAGCTATCTGCAGCCCAGTTGGGCCAATTGTAATCTGACAGCAAATCATTGGCGATCTTGTGCGTACATGTTTTCCAAATTGCTCCACACCAACCATCCTACTCTGGTGGTGTTCGGTGGTCGTTTGGGAGCGTGGTATACATTACGACCGACCGGGGCATGCGCAGACTGGTAGTGGTCATTAAGGTGGTAACTGCTCCTGTATGCTGAGGATAAATGCCCCAGGCTGGTTCGTCATGCGTCCAACTTGCGTGAGTGGCGAATTTATTTCTGAGCCGGCATGGGCGGTCCGGATGCTCGTCCGGGCTAGTATAGCACACCAAGAGATGTATACTCAATGGGCTAGTATAACCACCTTGAGATGTATGCTCAATCGGGCTAGTATATAACACGAGAGTTGTAGCCTTTACGAATTATTTCGTACATGCCTCATTAGTGACACTTGGAGATTCGTGCTGCTCTGGAGCAACACTGGGTCGTCATACCTCACCAATAATGAGGATTAAGAACGGGAAATACAAGGCTGGTCATGCATTAATTGATAATGCTATAAATTCATAGGGTATATGGGATTGTTGCTACATGCTCCATTTTAGGTGAATTAGTAAAGTGGAGAAGTATTCATCACTTATCAGTGGTTTTATCCTTTTGTTGATGGTGGATTTTCGTTTAAGGTTAAATTTGTAAAAAACCTGAAAAATCATGCGCTGACATCTTGTAAAAGATAAAGCCGTTTATAAGTGTGGATACTCCTCACTTAATTCACAAGAATGGAGCATGTAGCAACAATCCCATTACGTAATACATGAAATTCCTCGAGGTTGGAGCATGCGGCAACAATCCCTTCTGTGAATTTCATATCGGCCTTGTATTTCCTGTACCCATTATCGGTGTGGCATGGCAGTGAGTGTTACTCTTACTGAGTAACACGAACCTCAAGCACTATAATGAATCCATATACGAAATACCCGTCGGTGATTCTCGGTGTGTTATACTGGCAGAGCCCTCTCGGTGTGTTATACTAGCCCGATTGAGCCCTCTCGGTGTGTTATACTAGCCGATTGAGCATCGGGACTATGGCTGCTATCGAGTCTCAGGATATGATCTGTCACGATCATCCGACTCCACAAGCATGATTGGATGACCACGAGATCAATTCCATCACCCCAAGCGGGTATGGAATACACGGCCTTAGCTTGCAGGATATGATCGATCGCGGTCATCAACTCCACAAGCATGATTGGATGACCACGGATCAATTCCATCACCCCCAGCAGGTATGGAATACCCACGGCCTTAGCTTGCGGATATGATCTGATCGCGGTCATCGGCTCCACAAGCATGATTGGATGACCCCGGATCAATTCCATCACCCCCAGCGGGTATGGAATACACCGCAGCCGACCCACATGGTCGACCATTGGCCTTTGCTTGCCAAGAAACCGTCCATACCAAGCATTATGGGCGGAAAACCTAAATTAGGGTTTGCGGCATATTACATGTGTCGCAAAGCGGTCTCAACCATCCATCTTCGCAGGTATAGATGGAGGGTGTAGATATAAACTCAAAGGGCACGGAGCATGTCGACACAATCACCATGTGACCGCCTACACACTTGACCAATCGGTCGAAACCAACCATGGTTGGTTACAACACAATCGTCCACTGAAATGGCATGGTCGCGCGGCTTTGAAAGCCAAAATTAGGGTTCGAAGCCATCACGCGCGTCCATCTTCTCAGGCACGAATGGAGAGTCACTGAGATCAAATCGAGCAGGTCCGGTCATACCGGCATGACCACCGTGGGCCCATCTACCTCTTCATGCGGTCGGCCAAGGCATATCATGCATGGCCAATCCAAACGCCCGCTCAAACATGCGTGGCTACACTTCCCCAAATTGCAAATCGATCTCGACCACTCAACTTCACCGGACGGGTTGGGTGGCTTAGATCACGTTTTCATGAGACGGTGAGACATGGGCGTGAACATCAGCCTACCATCTTCACGCCAAACCAGCCGGCCAAGACCGACCAAGCTAGGTCGTCTTGGAAAGCACTGCCGAGAAGAGAGTATGGCGCGCGGCTTCTTGCGGCATCAAACTCCTATCGCAAATCGATCTCAACCACTCAACTTTGCGGTCAAATTGAGTGGCTTAGATCGCGCCTTCTTGAGAAAGTGAAGTATGGACGTGCACACCGGCGTGTTGTCTACACGCATGCACGGTCGGTCCTCTTCAAAACCCTTCCCATGCTTGGTTTAGACCAAGCTGAAAGTGATGCTTGCGCACCTCTTTTAAAACCCTAATTTCATCAGCGGTCGTGAGATGAGTGTCTCAAACATCATCTCATCCAGTCAGAGCCTCACCGACTTGGTTATACAACCACAGTCGGGAGTTATTTGGTTAGTGAGAGTCATTACCCATCACTTTACCACACCGTAATACGATACACATAAAATACACACGATACTTCACAAGTATCGACTTTACGAATATTGTGATTATTCGATTCAGCGATTACATGCTATCTTTACGTGGATCCACGATCCACATTCAGGACATCAATCATGTCACAAGGCTGGGGATACATCTTTGGGGTATTGGTGCGGCGGTTTACGGCGTGCGGCGTGCAGCAGCGCCATCACAGAACGTGTTAGGAAGTCATGGACGGTTAGAGATGAAGCGGGAAAAGTGGGCAAGGCTGGTGGTGTATGTCTGAAGCACACAACTCCACTACTCCATCATTCCACTACCTCCACTTCCCGAGAAGCGTGAATGAGGCTCAATGACTTGTATAAATAGGTTCTCAGCCCTATTTCCAACAACAAGGAATAAGGAGAACAACACAAGTTCGGACGAGAAACCAAGTGTTAATACAACCGTATTCAAACACTCGAGCACCTTGCATCAGCAGTAAGCTTGCTCATCTTTCATGTCACAAGTCATAAGCAAGCCAACACCTTCACAATCTCAACACCTTCTTAGCTTCCCTCCCTAAGATCAACCCCATCTCCTTCACTTTGTGACCGAAACAAATCCGGAGCGGCCATTTCTTGGTTTAGGCAGGACTTGCACGAGATTGATCTCTCGAATCTACAAGCACTCACTGCGCGAGTGCATTTGTTGAAGGTTTAGATTCATTCCTCATCCACACCCCAAATTACCAAATTCGGCGGGAGTAGTTTTCACCCATCAACAATTGGCGACCACGGTGGGAGAGTTGATCACTC
>JAJJWW010017296.1:0-31052 GCA_023531295.1 Papaver armeniacum | reverse complement strand
ACCATTATCAAGGCTCCTCACGCACATAGATGTAAACTGGCTGCAAGGTATAAAACAGGCAATGTATATATGCATAACATAATAAAATAATATATTCTGCACCTTAGCATATAATGAATCAGAATAATCCTCACTTAATAGCATACAACTTGTTAGGAGCAAACCACTTTAGTTCCCATGGCCTATGAAACATTGGTTATGTACATATCGGGAAGCCAGGAAAAGAATACTATCACATCGTCAGCTGTTCCATAAATGTAGGGACCCACAATCAGGAAAGGAAGGAACCAAGGCCAACAAGATCGTTTGTCCTAGAAGGTATAATTACTGGCATGGGGAGTATCACATCGTACATGAGCATGGGACCCTCAAAGCGCCCATCGAGATCGTTAGAGTCATGCTAAAACCATTAAAATTCTTTATGACACCAGTAGTTATCCAAAAAAAATCAACAATATAAAAGATCTTTACTGAAACGGGGACAAACTCATTCTTCTGTTGCTGGAAGTGACCTTGCAGACTTCAGAGCATTATCGGACGTCAAATGAGAAATTTCCGTGGTGCACAGTATGCCCTCGTTGAGTCAAATGATAAACAGCTCGTCTTGGAACGGATCAGGAAAACCAGAGGAAGCGAAGTTGACCTCTAACACACCTTGATCCACGTTGATCTGTTGAGTGTACGCCTGGCCGACATATTTCATGATCAGGTAAAGCCGATATAGTTACTCAAAAAGAAACTTGGAACTTTTTGAACGATGTTTAATCTCAATTCTCAGTAGCGATATTAGACATACTCCAGGAAGGAAGGTAAATTAGGAAGAGTAATGGCGTTGTCTTATCTATTTGAAAAAACCAAATAAGTTTAAGGAAAAAGATATCGAAACATAGCGTAACAACCAATGATTGAGGAAAAATGGTGGTATCCGGAGAGATGATGATAACGAGAAACCATGACGATAAAAATATACAGTCATGGGGCATGCCATAATTATAAACAACCTTAAAAAAGTAAGAAGAAGGAGAAATAACTATTATCGTCTGCGTGATGGAGAATTTATAGACATCTTGAGACTTTAATGGAAATAAGAAGTTAAGAAGGACAAGAAAAGACATGAAGAAGAGAACAAAAAGTTCGAACTCGCAAAAGTGGAGAAGAAAATAAAAAGCATGACTCTCTGTCAAATATAGACCTTTGGACAATGAACATGTACTCTAGTCCCAGCAGGTAAAAATACGTAAAGAAGGCAATGACGTGGGAAATCTCGGAACATGGCAAGAAAAGGGTAAACAGATCATACGTTTTCTTTCCATCATGCACATGGCAAGATGAAACGAAAAGGACAAATTGTGAAGATAAATAACCCATCGCCACGTGGAAGCATCATAAAGGTGATCTCATGATTAGGGTGAAAATAATACACCGAATTATGCCCCGAAAGGATATATGCAACTCAATCGAGATATCTACTACATAGCCACATGTGTGACGCGTGTATGGAGTAGTCGGATCACTTGAGATGGTCAAGTCTAAAAAGATAGCTAAACATTTAATGAAGGATCGTAGGAGGTGTGATACGGATGTAACAAGAGTACATCATGTAAGATACTCTGGACGAAGGACGATTAGTGTTATCCGAATAAGGTGTTAGTACGATGTCTCAAAAGAAGGAGAAACACGATGTATGAACAATACGAGATATCTCGGAGAGAAGACTCGAACGAGACATCTTTACGGAAAACTATAGAAGACCAGTCCGAGTAAAGATGAGATGTACGAAAGTGTCACCATCCGAGCTACATCGGGTTGCACCCCTACAAGTCCAATTTTCCTATAAATACCAGTCCATGTAGAAGGAAATCGATATGTAATTTTAGATGGTCTTTCTACAGAGAATTTTATAGAGAGATTTAGAAGAGGAAAGAAAAGAAATCTGGCGATATTTTTAATTCATCTAAGGGTAAAACCTTCATATTGAAGATGGTTTGTTTCGCTGGTGGATGTAGGCCAATATGGTTGAACCACGTTACTGTGCTTGTATTGTTCTTTGCTTTTAAGTCTTGTTCATCTTACTTTAGCTTGAATCTTGAATGTTTTTATAGTTTTATAGTCATTAGATCTGTTGGGTGTAGTCACGGACGGTGTTGCAACTTCCTAGCGGCGTCTCCCAAAAGTTACTAGTGACTCCTACCCATGTGTTGATCTTTATTCAGTGTGGTTTCCTTCTCCTTTACTTCCTCGAGATCTGTCTTCCTGTGTTAACTTGTTTGGGGCTATAAAGAAACAAGTCCTCTGCCTTTCAAATGTCAAAATGTGATGCAATTTTTTGGCATTGCAATAGGGTGAATCATGCTCAAGATTACATGTTTGCTAGCCATTTTTGAGCTTAATCGAGACTTAGATCCGAGAAGCAATTTAGGAGTGGGGTGGAGTTATGAACTTGGTATACCTATTTTCACTAAGGGTAGTTTTGTGCCTATAATTTTGCAGCATATAGATGAATACCTTTTGGTGATCATGCTTCGTGGTCGGGAAAGTGGACATGACTTTGATTCGAGGATGTTTTCTTGATATGTTATAAAGTTAGTGTGCCCCACTAGAAAGTTGCTAGACTGTATGCGCATCAGTCAATCTACAGACAAGAGCATCATTCTTGTTTATAATTTGAAAAATGGCCAAAACAGTGCTTAGATGTGCTTGGAGCTTCACCTTTCCCGGTGGTGTCACTAGAAGCCTTACTCTGGAAGCTATTTCTCAAACTATTTGAATGGTCTAAATACAATAAGTATACGGATAAGTGTGTGGCTCATGAGTATGATTTTAGTGTCTTGCTTTCTTTCATGGAGTTCAGTGTGAGCTCACGTGTTAGGTGCATATTTTGCATATATTTTATGTCCAAATCCATGCTAGTAATTGCTATATATTCTTGCGAAGAATTATTGTATATTATTCTTGTTTTCTCTTGTTTATGTTAGGTGAATCATCAAAAAAGTGAATTGGCACATATTTGTGCGATAAAAGAAGATTAACTTTAAGCGAGAGAGGGTCCAAAAGACAGTGGAACTCGTTCAACTCTAGGAGTTCTTTACTATCACCTTGAAGAGGATGAAAATACGAAGCAAGCGATGAAAGAATGGAATCATTCCGACGTTGTATGAAGAAGTTATTGGCGAGGCAGAAGTTGATCTTGTCGGTTCACTGGCGTGAGTTCAAAAAAAAATGATCAGAAAGAAAAGCTGAATTTATCCCGGTCTTGTAGGGCGGCTGCGGTTGAAAAACTATTAAAAGGCACTGTAGGGTTTGATCGAGGGCGCACCACGCTTCTTAACTGTACGTTTCCACGACCCAGAAGCAGAAGATGAAACGTTGGCGATTCTGGGGTGGTTGCATGGAGTCTGCGATATCATGCCATTGATGGCGATAAACAAGAGACGATGGAACTCGGAAAGGAGGCTGGAGGCTTGGCGGTGAGCAAGGAGGATGAGCTGCGCTAGTGATCGAATATGATGATGGGTTGTCGAAGAATGCGTGAATGATAATGGAGCTCGGGAAGATCATTAGGTTAATGAACTCAGAAGTGGAAAGGAGTTGAAGCGTGACTGATGATCGAATATATCGCTGCTGCTAATGATGGTTGGACCGAGAAGATGGAAGTATGGATTGGAGTTTGGGAGATAATACAGTTCGTGGGTTTTTGCTGGGTTCGAATGGAAGAAATGGAGCTCGAGTTTGCAGAGAATTGAGATGAAGACGGAGGACAACATGGAATAAATCCTTGCTGCCATTGGAGTCGACAATAGAGTTGGTTGAACAGAGATGAGAGTCTCACGATCATTGCGGTGATGATTTAGTGGATTGGTCGACGAGATGGAGTTATATTGAGAAGACTCGGGAAAGAAGCTCGATGGATGGAGGAGGTTTCATGGGATATGAAGATTGGTGGTGGTAGTTTGGTTGTTTCTGGTGGTGGTTCTTTCCGATGTGAGTGAAGATGGCTTCAATGAACTTCGAGTTGGTTTGGCATTGGAAGAGGTGCTGGCGGAGAACGTTGGAGTTGATTCCATTGTGGCTGTCGCGGAGTTCGGAGTTGGATGAAGATTTCAATTGTGAGTTCCTTAGGTGATGGGTTAGTTTTGATTACTCCAGCAGCTGGTGATGATGGTTGGCCGAATCGAGTTAAGTGTAACTCCTGAGACATTTATGCAGAAAACGGGGATAAAGAACTTCGTTATTTATGATTGTTGTGGACTTTGTGAAGATTTAAGAGAATATTTGGCGTCGAAAGGTAACTAGAAATCATTAGTGCAACGGTTGTAGAGACAGGTAATCCTTGAAGTCCGAAACTTGTCGAGAATCAAGAAGAAAGAGAAGTTTTGATAGGTTTGAAGAAGGGCGAAAATGGCTTCAGAGTGTGCCTTTCAATCAATTATAAGATGAATGGTGGAGATTCAGAATGACGTTTATGTGTTTAGGTCGGCCCGAGGATGAATGGGTGTTTGATTCAAATTTGGAGGGGTAAAAGTATATAAATAGAAGGCGACGAGAGCACCTACGGAGGTTCCTCAACCGGAGTTCTTACTGCCTTTGTTAAATAAATTCACGAAGAAAAGAAGGTGTTCTACATCAAAAGAAAGCTAGGAGCAAGAATTAGGGTTTACCCCTTAGGGAAACCTTGGTATTTTGTAACGTATTTTCTTCTCATATTCATATATTTTTCATGGGTTTTAGTAAACTCAGTGTGTAACTAATTTCTATTGATTGAGGATGAATTCAATGTTCTGGCATTGAAGCTTTATCGTTATATAAATCTATTAAGTTTATCATCTCATCGATTGTCTTTTCTATAATTAGGGTTTATGATTGATTTCTCGTTGTTCAAGTGTACAATTGGATTATTCTACGTGATCGTGTGCTAGTAGGTTGGACGTCGTAATTGTCGTGCATCTTCTACACCAGTAGAGACATTGAGACCATGCAGAGGATGCAGCCAAACAATCATGTGTGAAAACAACTTTGGTAAGTGAGCAGAGCGTCTTGAGTTTAAAGCCACAGTTTGGATCAAACCCTAAATTCACAAAAACCTGGCGTTCGGTTTAGTTACACCTTGTAGCGTGCCTCAAAACAGTTGGATGAAATCAGGAAGCTAAGCTGAATGATACCTGTTATCAAGTGATATGAGAAGGTTTTGGGATAGCTAAGCGTACTGCAATCCTATGGTTGGTGATGAGATAGTTAAAGTGAAAGATAGATAAAGTATGCTACTGAGAGTCAGCGTTTGAAATGCCGACGAAGGACTCATGATCATCTCTTTGTTTTATTTGTTATTCTTTTTATTTCACTTTAAAACAATCCCCCTTTGTGTTTTCTTATTTGATGAACTAAATAACCTATCAATTACGACTCTTGTGGAAGCGTTCATACTATTCTATATTATTTATTTAATTAGTGGGAAATATCTTGATTAATTTGTTGCACTTCGACAGCATCAAATTTTGGCGTACCTTCTTAGGGAAGCGGTTTGCTAATTGATTTGTTATTTGTTTAGCTTTTTTTGTTTTTTAGATTTTTTCTTTTTGTTCTTGTAGTCGTCATGTTTCCTTACGGACATAACATGCTGGCACAAGACCAATCATCATATTTATTGTGGTAATCAATTTGGATTTCAACCTCATTCATATAACAACTACCAACCATACCCTCTACGAGGAACCTTATGGATACTCTCTCGCATATCAACAACCTTGCATAGCGGTGGTGAACAATCAAAGGGATGGGAGATAGTTATGCGCCACATTCGGTTGTTTTTCTATGTAATGTGATAGCCGGAGAGTTTGGAAAAGACCTACTCCTCTTTATCATGTTCTTTAAATCATTTATGTCAAAAGAATCTGATCGAAAAGATCCTCGTGAATAATGGCGAAGCGTATTAATATTCGAGAAAACTTTCAAAGAAATATGATCAGTTAGAAGAAATTGGAGCATCGAAAAGGCTCTCGAAGAAATTAACAAGTATCTGACGGAACTTCAGCGTCGTTGGGATATTGAAGATTATGAGGTTGGCAATTTCGATGAAGATGAGCAACCTTTGGAAAATCACGCGCGATAGCTGATAATATTATTTCAAACTCGGGATCATAATGCGATCACTCAAGTCTATTCAAAAGGAGGAGCTGAATATGTTATAGCATTATAAATGAATTATAGCGATACTCAAACAATGATTTTAGGATTTGCACCAATGAAATGGACTTTCTAGGAGATGATTACGATTAAAATTAGCGAGGTTGTTGAAAGAGATAGAGATTGAAATAAAATCAAATTGGTTGATTGTGGAAGACTTGATTGAGCTAGCCAAGGATTATAATGATCTTTAGAGATTTTAATTACAGCGAAAACGTGAAAGATTGGCTAAATAGTTTGATAGAGGACCCTACGATAAAGCAATTAATAAAATTCCATTACAATTGTTAAAATGATGAGGATCCTTTAATACAAGAGATTGTGGAAGGTTTGTCTAATCATTTGCATATTTTCTAAATCTTTTGATCAACATCACTTAGGATTGAGTATATTTCAAAATTATTAAAGTTATTTTACTTCTAATTATCTACCATGATATGTTTGATTCTAGCACAATGCGGGTTCAACAAGGAAGAACCAAAAGTTTCCTATTTATGTTTCTTTATCCATTTTCGATGTAGAAAGGACTAAGTGTGAGGGAAGCTTTAAAAGTTATAACAATTTTCATTATTCATATGTTATGCTAATAATTACACAAGTTGTTGTTAGAATTGCTGTTGTTTTACAAATGGGCAGACTGCAGTTGCCCAGTTGTTGGTATATGGATAGATAACAAAAGTCGAGTGTGACTTTAAACCAAGCGCTTAATGAGGCAACCCATAGGTTTGTATCTTAAACCTTTTTATTTTTTGTTTTTTATTGTTTTCATATCATATTTGCATCCCATGTTTAATTTCATTGATGGAATCTTTATCTTAGAGAAATTATGACGAAATACATTTAAATCAGAAAAAAATTAAATTATTAGGAGTTAGGTCGAGACCATCCTGTATCCTCAAGTATCGAAACATTGTACCCTTTTGACAGTGTGTGAAAACACGTAGATGAACAACTTTTGTGAAATGGAGTTTTTCCAAAATTCCTCAATTTAATACCGATTTTTGCGTTTTATCTGGCATTACGTCGAGTCGAAATTTTAGTTTACATTGAGGACAATGTGAAGTTTAAGTAATAGGGGGAGTCTTTTTGCATATAAAGTTTTTTTTTGCCTTTTGAGTCAAAACTTTTACATATATTTGAATAAGACCTCCAACTTGTAGAATTTTAGAGTCACTAGCATACTTCTAGGTAACTTCTTTACATAGAATTCGACAGCATAAGCTGAACTTAGAAGTGTTAAGGAACTACATTGGTTCTTGCTTGTTATAGAGTGTTAAATAATGGATTTAATCATGTTGGGATGTCAAATTGGAGCAGAGAAATGCATTATTAGAGTTAATATCAATCATTAGTGGAGACTGCACGCTAAATCATGAGGCACGAGACCAAATTTCTTTGGTCACTAAAGAGCTTTCCTTTTGAGTGTGTGTCACCGTACGTTAATTCCCGGTAGAATGGTGAGCTACTCCAACCTCCCACTAATAGGAAGTGCTTATTTTTTGGATCTCTTGAGTGCTAATTTTGTCAATCATGAGGGTGATGTCTATAGATGAAAACCACCTTCTTGTAGTTTGATTTACGGTTAGCACCATTCTCTCTCTCGCCTAAACAAGGTCCAAGCTGAAACACCGTCATCATCAACAGTGGGCGACATCAAAATCTACAAGGAAAGTTGAAGACGTTTGAGGTTTACAAACAAACGATACAGGAAGAGTCAATTTCATATCCAAGTAAAAAGTATACAATGAGCATATTTTCATATATACATGTTTGGAGACTTACACATAAGGACGAATTCTATATCCAAGTATGAGGACTTATTTACAGGCGAAGAAAATCAAAGATGAGAGTTATTGAAGTTTATGATACAAAGACAATACAAATTTGAAGATCAAAGTGGTAAATACTTCTTTCATGGCCATGTTATTTTTTAATTTCGTTATTATTTTGTAGTTAACAATCTTTTTGTTAAAAAAAAAATAAAAAAAAAAATAAAAAAACAAAAAGATTTGCATTTTAGGTTGTTATTTGTTCAATAAGGCCATGTGGAAGAAAAATCTATAAGGAAGTATCAAGCAATAAAAAATGAAGAATGAGTTATAAATTGCTGTTTCAAGTTCAAGAGTTTAACATCAGGTTTTGACCGAAGCGGGACCAAGAAGATGAAGAAGACGAGCCAAGGAAGACGTTTCTATTGGATCTTTGTGAGAGTGGTGCTTTCATCATTGTAATCGGATGTGAAGGTGGTAAGGTACTCTGTCCTTGCTATAATGGTTGATTTCCTTTCGTAAAGAGATCATGAGAAAAATATCTTTATTTTCCACGATTTTGTGAGTCTCGAGAATTATTAGGAAGGTTTTCCTTCCCACCATTCGATCTAGGGATTCTCTCTTCATTCCTACCTTTTATGAGACCCATAAATAAGCCGTCTTTACACTACACCAAATTTTCTGATTCGCATTTAATAGAGTCGTTACTAAAACGGGTTGTAAAATCTTGCCTTTTCGTTGCAAAAGTGGGTGTTACATTTTTTTGTAACTAAGAATGGGGCCAAGTTATGAATTTTGTCAGAATTACTTAGTAATAAATTAAGGGTCAGCATTAATTTTGACACGTGGTAACAGCTGTGTCCGTTATAAATATTTTGTAATAACGTGGTCGTAACATCCACGAGCCGTTACCTCGCGGCACATTAGTAACATGCGCAGGAGCCACATTACGTGGCGTTGAATAAAGTTTTGTACTGTTATTTAATTTTTTCGTAATGAAATAGGGCATCGCTACCAACCTTGACCAAAGCCAAGTGTTGGCGCTTCATTTTTCTCGCCTAAAGTAAGACGGACTTCTAAATATCCTGCATACACCCTTTCAACTGCTTCATCATATAAAATTCCACATCAACACTCATTCATATCATTACTCATTCGATTCATCCAAAAAGGAAAACAAATTTTTAATTACCAAAAAAATCCATGGGAATACGTAGAAACTTCCTAAGTTCAGTTCATGTTCATTTATATCACTATAAGTTCATTCCTTTATGTCCTAAGTGAATACAAAATCTGCAGTACAAAGACCATGAACATATTTTGTACCTAAGAAAACTATATACCTATAATCGCGCTCTACAACACTTCGCAGAGCGAACACTTCCACACCTAATTACTTCCCCGCAAAACAACCATAGCTTTTATTAGAAAGTATTCAAAGAAGTGTAAATGTGCATGATGGAATTAAAAACCCATGGAATACAAGGCAATGACGAATTAAAGGCATGATAACAACACAAGGCTCGTGGCAATTAAACTCCTAAATGTTTGTCGATAAGTCTAATTCAATCCCTGAAACTAACTGATACTTGTTGACAACATAATACAAGGATCTTTCGCACCAACAGTCTGAATCTCGATTACGCAATTTTAACTTAAGCCAGGATTGAGGCAACACTGCTCAGATCCATCTCCCTCTAGTGCACCTAACGCATCTCATTTTACTTTGTTCTTCCGAGGAGCAAA
Organism: Papaver armeniacum; assembly: GCA_023531295.1. Taxonomy (NCBI): domain Eukaryota; kingdom Viridiplantae; phylum Streptophyta; class Magnoliopsida; order Ranunculales; family Papaveraceae; genus Papaver; species Papaver armeniacum. The sequence continues at coordinate 21,357 of JAJJWW010017296.1, read as the reverse complement.
GTTGTATCGGTATCCTTCTTGCCAGTACATATGCTGAGCTGCAAGAGTTTGTGTTGCGGGTTGTAGAAGTTTTTCCTCTAACTCTTCTCCTTCCAACTACTCAAGTTCAACTTCTCATCCCGTAACCAACAAAGATAATTAATTATCACTCTATGGTAAAAGTTAATTTAAAGTCTAAACAAATATAAATAAATGTAAAAGGCTACCTCATCAAAATCGGCAGCGGCTCCAATGGGGTTTGACTTCATTGGAGCAGCTTTATTTCTTAACACATCAACATTCTGCATTGTAGGCCATCGAAAATGGGATAATTGGGCCAGCAGAGTTAAAAAGCGTGAATGATCGGGAGCAACATATGCAGGTTCTTGTGGCACCAGAGTGTATTCATATGGTGAAGTCTTAGGTGTTTCAGCTTCTGCATCACAAATGTATAAACAACACAAATTAATAGATGAAAACTTTGAGAAGATTAGAAACACTTAAGAAAAATCATAGTATTAAGAAAGCAGTACCTTAAATCTGGGATACTTACAAATACCAGAGACCGGTCAATTACACATATTAGGAGATAAAGTACCGGTTGGAGAATTCCTCTGAGCCTCTGCAACAAATCGATCCACGTGGTAAGAACATAACGAAGTTGTAACCTTACACTGCAAATTTGGTATAGGTGTGATATTAACTAGCAATTGTTCGCCATCAACACCATCTTCACGGAAATTTAGAGTCGAATCGAATCGAATAAAGCATTACAAGCTGCGGTTGTAAGGGGCATTTTCAATGAGAAGATCTCGCTTCATTCCGAAGGGTATTCAAGAATTCATGATCAGTCTGATGATCCATTTGGTTCACCTACTAATAATAATGATGATAATAAGAGTATGCGGTGGTGGTGGTGGTGGTGCAAAGATCTAAGAATAAGAATAAGAAAGGTAGAAAGATTTTTAAGAGCATGTAAAAGTTTTTTTGGATTCTAATTTACTACTTTTGTATTCATAATATTTGTTTTATTTTGCTAGTTTTTTTTTTTTCTGATGTTTCCATATTCCATAAAAAACTAATTACAATTAAAAATCTCATAAAAGTATAACTCCATGTAAATCCAAATGTTGTGTCGTATGACCTTGTCTATTGCATGATGCCAACAAGAAAACTGTGTGAATAGAGATTCTAACTAATTGCAATACTGACCTTACCGACTCAATCGTTCTTAGATTTTGTAAATTTATACTCATACGCAGGTAAGGATCCTAAATGCTGCATGTCATTAAGATATCAAGAAAAAGCAAAACTTTTCACCGGAATGCTCCGCAATATATACAGTCAAAGTACTCAAGCAAATCACACATAAAAACATAAGTTGCAAGGTCAACAACAAAACCAAATAGGGAGGTCAACTCCATTTCAGTCTGTTCTGAATTCAGTGGCTTCACTACGCCATGTTATCCAAGCTAGCCTGGAGACTGTTGACAAAACTCAATGCGGAGCAAGATATTTTACAACAAAGACCTGCTTAGAGAATTTTTCAGGCCATCGGGTACACATGGATCTGGAGGAGTATTACAAGGTCTACAAATTGATAAGCAATATAACATATGGAACGTACTTTTGAATGGTAAATCCATTAATACTTCAAGATCACCGCTTATGACTTCTCCTATTTAGTTACCTCTAACTCCGAAGTTCCTCTGCTGCAATTGCCTCTATCGCATTTTATTCATGAAAATAGCCAAGCTACAAAATGTTTTCGCTCTTCAAATTCTACAAATCACTCAAATCGGGTATTTCAACATACTGATGATAGTACTCTTCATTGGGCTCTCACTAATCGGGTACTTCTATGTTAGTTCCACTTACAAAGCTCTCATTTTACAACATCAAACACCTACATATTGCACATCAAACTCGTGGAATATTTATGGAAAGGTCATCTTACATATTCAGCTATCAAATCCAGTCTTGACCTTCTTATATCAGCTAAATAACCACATCTGAACTAAACCTTGCTGTAGAAAACCCAAGAAATCCATAGCTACCACACATAAATACAACAGATTTGTTTCACCATTAATGACATCAAAAGATGAGCATCAATAAATGACTGAACCCACGGTAGAATTGAAACAAGCAAGTGTTTGTAATTTGGCAATGAATACATACATGAAGATACTGCCTAGTGGGCAAAAAGACTTGAACCTCGACCCGAGGTAAAATGAATTTTATCAACATTAAAATTTTGATATAAAGTTGTTGAAAGGACATTCATCCACTTCCAAGGAGGAATTCAAACTTAAAGTATGACAGCATCTACTTCCCACTTAGTAATTCCACAAATTTTCAATGGACTAATTTTTCGTTAAAACATGTGTGTTGTACGACATGACCTATAGATGGTACATGATAATATTTTGTTGAGTGTTGAGTCACATACTTAAGTTATCTACCCACTATATATGATAAGGCTGCGGCTATATTTGAAACTACACAACAATACCAATGATAGAGAATGAGATAACAAGACTACCCAGGCTGGTCTGGTGGTTACGTCATCAGGGGTATTTGTCGAACACCCTAGGTTCATTATTATTGTCACCAACTTTTAAAAACTCAAAGAAAATGATATAAGAAAATCAAATTGCGGTTCATTAAATTATACAGTACAAATTAGAGAAGACTAAAATACATGTAGCTAAAGCTCATAAACTGTGATGAGAAGATAAAAATTCATGTACCATTTTCTTACCAAGTCTTTAGAGGAGCCAATATCCGAGTTAGCATGCAAATCTGTCCCAAAAAGAATGCGCTAAAGTTGAATCCCGATAGAGTTAGGTTAGAGCATTTTATTAGGAACAATGAATGGAAACAAACATACAAGGCTCAAAAAATTGAAATCAATAATTTTAATAAGAAATCTAGGTATCTTAGTGTTTGATTAAAGATGGATTTAACCCATTTGAAAAGGTTCAATTGGACTTGGAGCATAAAACAACTGCCAAACAGGAATAATATAAGATGTGGACTTTGGATTGAAAGTGTGACGAAGGGAAAGATTACTTCAGGTTTGAGAATTTTGTAAGATAAAAAATATGTATATCTCGATTGCATATACAGTAATTGATTGTTCCCCCACAGACAGTTCACATCCAACTTTGCTAATATGATCCTTTAAATGGATTACCCAAGAACTATCTTCAAAAATAATCGTAAAAACAACAGACACCTCCACTAACACTACAAAATGCAACACAAACAATCTTGGCAAAAATACCTTGTAACAACAACAAAAGATCAACATCAAGCTCCAAAACCATAGATAAATCGAAATCAAGTGCTACAAAACACATCAAATCCAAAAACGACATCAACAAATCTTACCTAGGCGATCACCTGTCTTGCTCTACCGGGTTTGAGAAGATTTCTTCAAAGCATTAGGCACAATCTCGGATGGTAGATTCAAATAAGTCCTCAAAACTCAATTACCATCATTGGTCAAAACCAATAGTGCTTCCTCTAAATCAAAAACAAATCCACCATTAACTAAAATGAAAAATCCTCGTCCCACAAAATCAAACCCTAACTTAAGTAGTGATTTGAGAAAAATTAAATTACGATTACTGTTAAAAGAAAATCAAACCCTAATTAAATGACTTCATCTGCAGAGAATCAAACCCAACCCAAAAAATTTCAACACCAAATCAAAAGTAAAATCGATGAAAATTTCTACAAACTCAATCTAGTGAAACCCTAATAAAACCCCCAAATCAAATCCTAATTTCATCAACAGAGTAGCAGTTCAAGAAAGCTAGGGTTTCAGTGAGAGAAAGAAAGTGCATAGAGGGAGAAAGTTAGAGACGAAAATCAAAATGAGTAACCACAAACCCTAAAATCGATTGGAAATATCAAACCAACACGAAACAGATAAAACTGGAAAAAAATCAAAAAGAAAGCGATTATTACCTCCAGTCGGAAGATTTTGATCTTCGGGTAGAGGGGGAGATGTAAAAAGAGAGAAATCCAGAGACTTGAGTAGAAACACAAAGATCTACAAGAAGAAATCGAGAGATTGTGTAGTGTTCATCTCTGTCAATCTGAGTTTGGGTAGAGAGATTGAGAGAGAGCAACTGAGAGGAAGAGATGAGACGATGGGAAGTGAGATTTTGGGTAGGGAATAAAAACTAGGGTTTTATTGTTGCGTTGCATCTCGAGATAAATATGAAGGGTATAGATGGATAGGTGAAAGTGTGGGCCCAAGAAAAACTCGTGTGTTACGACCCAGGTGTGACCAAGCGTGTGATTGGCACGCGTATAAAATATTTCGTAACGGCTGGCCTCTGTTACGAATTTTTAAAAATTTAGTAATCTGACTTGACATTACTAATTTTGTAACGGCCATTGTAACGGGAAATTTATAACGGCCCGTGGCGGGTTCAGAATTCTTTGATTACTAATCAAGAGGAATTTGGTGTAGTGTTATTAAGTGCAATTATCATAAAATCCTTTTAAGTGAGGCGAAGTCAAAGCGAAATGCTTATTGATCGCTCTCAAACACGCATTCTCTCATTATGGTGTGGTTATTTCTCACTCAAGATTTAAGAATGAATATGTTCTTTGGTATTTCTAACTTCTTATTACTAGCATCACGAAACTCTATGTCCTCATAGCTCTTTGGATGCTTGGGAAGGCTGGAATGCTTTGAAGTTGGAGGCGGGTTTTGTGGGTATATCTGGTAAAACCTCACGAGACTATAACTCGTCCACTAGGGACACCTAGGGTTTTAAAGGCCTATTATTCATCTTAAGAATAACAGTATCCTCGCGACATGGGTTGTTGTATTTTAGATAGTTTCTCGAGGACTAGCAAAGCCAAGTGTGGGGAATTTGTTAAGTGCATATTTTGCATATATTTTGTGTCAAATCCATGCTAATAATTGCTATATATTCTTGCGAATTATTGTATATTATTCTTGTTTTCTCTTGTTTATGTTTGCTGTAGGTGAATCATCAAAAGAGTGAATTGGCACATATTTGTGCAATATAAAGTTAACTTAGCAAGCGGAGAAGGGTCAAAGACCAAGTGGAACTCGTTCAACTCTAGGAGTTCTTGCTATCACCTTGAAGAGGATGAAAATACGAAGCAAACGATGAAAGAATGGAATCATTAGACGTTGTATGAAGAAGTTATTGGCGAGGCAGAAGTTGATCTTATCGGTTCCTGGGCCCATTCAAAGAATGATGCGAGAAAAGCTGAATTATCGGTCTTGTAAGGCCAACGGTTGAAAAACTATTGTTAAAGGCACCAGGGTTTGATCGAGGCACACCACCTTCTTCTTCAACACGTTTCACGACCGGTGAGAACGAGCAGAAGATGAAGCCGTGGCGATTCTCGGTGGTTGCATGGAGCTGCGTGATATTTTGCCATTGATGGCGATAAACAAGAGAACGATGGAACTCGGGAAAGGAAATTTGGAAGCTTGGCGGTGAGCAAGGAGGATGAGCTGCTGCTAGTGATCGAGAATATGATGATGGATTGTCGAAGAATGCGACGAATGATAATGGAGCTCGGGAAGATCATTGGGTTAATGAACTCGGTGGCGGGAAGGAGTTGAGCTGTGGTGATGATGGAATATATCTGTTCTTGCTAATGATGGTTGGATGAGAAGATGGAAGTATGGATTGGAGTTTGGGAGATAATACTGATTCGTGGGTTTTTCTTTGAGTTCGAATGGAAGAAATGGAGCTCGAGTTTGCGAAGAATTGAGATGAAGATGGAGGACAACATGGAATAAATCCTTCTTTTGCCATTGAAGTCGACAATGGAGTTAGGCTGAGGCAGAGATGAGAGTCTCGATCTTTGCGGTGATGATTTAGTGGATTGGTGACGAGATGGAGTTATATTGAGAAGACTCGGGAAGAAGCTCGATGGATGGAGGAGAGTTTCATGGGATATGAAGATTGGTGGTGGCGAGTTTGGGTGTTTCTCGGTGGTGGTTCTTTACGGTAATGGTGAAGATGGCTTCCGGTGAACTCGAGTTGGTTTGGCATTGGAAGAGGGTGCTTTGGCGAGAGAACGTTGGAGTTGGGTTTCTTTGTGTTTGTCATGAGTTCGGAGTTGGATGAAGATTTCAATTGTGAGTTCACCGGTGATGGGTTAGTTTTGATTACTCCCCATTGCGGTGATGATAGTTTAGTAGGAATCGAGTTAAGTGTAACTCGGAAGCACATTTTTATCAGAAAGCGGGGATAAAGAACTTCGTTCTTTGCGTGATTGTTGTGGACTTTGTAGAAGATTTAAGAGAATATTTACCAACGTCGAAGATAAACTAGAATCATTGATGCGCGGTTGTAGAGATTAGGTAATCCTTGGGAGTCGAAACTTGTGCGAATCAAGAAGAGAAAGTTTTGATAGGTTTGAAGAGCTGAAAAATAGGCAAGAGTGGTGCCTTTACACGTCGAATTATAAGATGAATGGTGGAGATTCAGGACAGCGTTTATGTGTTTGGTCGGCCAGGGATGAATGGGTGTTTATCAGTTCGAATTTGGAGGAGTAAAAGTATATAAATAGAGGTGCGGAAACACCTACGGAGGAGTTCCTCAACCCGGGAGTTCATACACGCAACTTTGTTAAAGAAATTCTGAAAGAGAAAGAGGTGTTCTACATCAAAAGAAGAGAAGAAGCTAGGAGCAAGGAATTAGGGTTTACCCTTGGGGGGAAACCTTGGTATTTTAATAACGTATTTTCTTCTCATATTCCATATATTTTTCATGGGTTTTAGTAAACTCATGTGTAACTAATTTCTATTGATTGAGGATGAATTCAATGTTCTAACGTGAAGCTTTATTAATTATATAAATCTATTCGAAGTTTTATCATCTCATCGATTGTCTTTTCTATAATTAGGGTTTATGATTGATTTCTAGATTGTTCAAGTGTACAATTGGATTATTCTATTGATCATTCTATTGCTAGTAGAGTTGGAGCGATCAAAAATTGTCGTGCATCTCCTACACAAGTAGAGAACGTGAGACCATGCGAGAGGGATTCTGTGAAGCAATCATGTGTGAAGACAACACCCGATGGAAGTGAACAAGCGTCTTGAGTTTAACACTTGCTAGGATCAAACCTAAATTCACAAAGCCTAAGCGTTCGGTTGAGTTACACCTTGTAGCGTACCTCAAGGCGCTCGGTTGGATAGAATCCGATGGCTAAGCGTGCACCATTGTCAGGTGATATGAGGAGTTTTGGGGATAGCTAAGCGTACCAATCTACGGTTGGTGATGAATGGTTACGGCGAAAAGATAGATAAGTATGCTATGAGAGTCAACGTTTGAAGTAGCAGCCCGAAGGACTCCTTGATCATCTCTTTGTTTTATTTGTTATTCTTTTTATTTCACTTTAAAACAATCCCCTTTGTGTTTTATCTTATTTGATGAACTAAATAACCTATCAATTACACGACTCTGTGGGACGATCCTTACTCTTGCTATATTATTTATTTAATTAGTGGGAAATATCTTGATTAATTTGTTGCACTTACGACACGCATCAACCGAAGACACTACACTCTTATTGAAGAGGTTTAAGTGTGTGGCTCATGGTTATGATTTTGGTGTCTTGGGAGGGGGAGCTCAGAGAAGACACTACACTCTTTTTGAAGAGGTTGAAGAGTCTAGAGTATAGCTAATAATGATGCAAATGTTGGTTCTGCCAGTTTTATCTCTTAAAAAAAAAAAAAAAAAAAAAAAAAAAAAAAAAAAAAACAAAAAACAAAAAACAAAAATTGTCCCCTGTGGGTCGATGTCGGTGGGGAAATGCCGGAATGTTAGGCACCGTGATTCATGTGGGCTTAGACAAAATATCTATTGCATGTGGGCAAATATCAATTGCAGTCGCTCAATTCCAGTTATTAGGGGTGTGCATACAATCCGGAGACATGAATTTCATCATGTTGTCGCAAAATTGTGGGCGAAAACCAATCACAAGAGTCTATGGGTCGATTCACAGGATGAATTCTCAAATCCATGAGTTTAAGCGGTTTGGTTGCTTGGTTGGTTTTGTAAATCCGCGGATTTATCCACTTTTAGTAATCTATGAGACAAATAGTATGGTTAGTTAACTTCCGATGGCGAACACGAAATGTCGATTAATTAAAATTTGTTTTTTATTTTCCTAAACATCTTTATAGTTTCATTTGCAGAAGTGTTTCTCGGAACAATTTCTTTCATGAGTCTCGGCTCAGTAATAATAAACTCCTTGGAAGTTTCTCTCCATTATCAACCATTGAGATACCTTCACCTCTCTCTAGCCAAACCACTTTCTTAAATGATTTTCACTTTCATTTCACAGTTGTTCTTCTTCTTTATGATAAGAAAATTCATGAAAATTAACATTAGTAATTGATGAAGATGCGCTTGTAGGGTTGCAACCAATTTTCGGATGCATCTGTTACTAATATCATTGAAAGTACTACTACTACTGCAATGTTTTACTTACTTTGTTTCTTCTTCTTTTTTACTAAATCTGCGGTTAATCCGCATCCAGTCCGTACAATCCGCTAATCCGCAGAGGTCAAATCCGCGGGTGATTGGGCCGGCTACGGTTCATGAAAATGTACTTCACATTCAAATTAGACATAAAAAGCGCAATTGGTGAAAGCAACAGTCAGCATTCCATTCCAACAACCAAACTGGCTAAAATTGTTGTCAGCTGACTCACTTGCATTCCACTCAGCATAGACTTGCGGGAGTGGGACCCATCTGGCCACATTATTTTTTGATTGAGCCGTAACTCTAAGCCGTTCAGCAACACAAACACATTTTCTTTTAGTCGAAGGTGAAACCATGGAGCCGTCATCTCCTGAACTGATAACACAACAACCCACAAGGCTCCAGCTAGACTCCTGTCTCGTGGAGATGTATTTTTGATTTGGCGTATCGAGGAAAATACATTAAATAAGTGGAAAATATATGCAGATTTTATTTTATTTTTTCTTTTAACTTGGTGTGCGCTGGGCTTCGTCCCGCTCCGTGGAAATACATTTTCGATTTAGTGTGTGCGCCCGCCCCGTAGAGATGTATTTTTAATTTGGTGTGGTGGGGCAAATACATTAAATAGGTGAAGGATATGTGCAAATTTTATTTTATTTTTCTTTTATTTTCGCAGAAAATATATGGATTTTTTTCATTTTATATATTAATTTGAAAAAAATAGTCCTAATATAGTAATGATTCGATTTCCAAATTGAATTTGGACTTCCGTAAAATTCCAAACACGATAAGTTATATTTTCTTTTAGGTTTTGTAACTTTTTAAACCAATCATATGGTTGCCAAGTGTTCTCACTTAAATATTGTCACTTAGAGCATCTCCAATGCAAGGGGTAAAGGTCTTAAAATTGAATGACACGTAGGATTTAAGACTTTTTGCACCTAATTTTCATCTCCAACACAAGGGTCAAGGTCATAGAGATGGATGACATGGCTAAGTGGAGGTCATGGTGAAGTCTAAATAAGACTTTCTCTATGACCTTGGGTCTTAAAGCCACATCATCATTTTGTCTCTAAACTCAAATAAAGTTGGTTAGATAATACCTTGGGAGTTTGAGATCAACTTAAGGTAAAAAGTTGTACATTTATCTTTTTTTTGTCATTTATTAATGACCCACCCATAAAAATGTGTAAATAAGACCTCCACATAGGATGACCTTGACCCTTTGCATTGGAGATGCTCTTAGGCTTAGTCCTATGGGCTAGATATCTAGCCGCTAGATTGGCCATCCACGTCAGCCTGGGCAACCTCCTAAGTCCTATGGGCTAGATATCTAGCTGCTAGTTTGTGCATCCGCGTCATGCGCGAGGCGCCTAACCATCGGCGTTTTTACGGCGGCAAGCTCCATGCGCGTTTGGTGATTACTTTTGAGCAAAGAAGCAGTTCGGCGTTTTCAATCTCCCACCCCGTTAGATTTTGTGCGCCGAGCAGTTCGGCGTTGAGACAACTTTTTGGCGCTTGCACCATTCGAGCGTTTCAATCTCGCCGATGGTGAGGCTGAGCAAATGCTAGGAGAAGTAGCCAGATTTAGTGTTAACTTTTTTCCCACACTTTTTTTTCATGATTTGCAACACTTTTTGGCCAATCTAGCACTCCAATCTAGCCCATAGGAATGAATTCCAAATTTAATTTGGTTTCCTTTTTTAATTTTTTATTTTATTCTTTTTAAACTATCATACATTGTCAAGTGTCCTCACTAAAGAACTCGTTTCACAAAATTCAAAAAGGGCCTATTTCGGCCAATAGGAAACGAGGATTACCTAACCGTTCAACATGGGATCATAATTTATCTAGGCCTTTAAAGTCTTTAGAGATGAGCTATTTTGTTTTTGCCTCGCCAGCGTCTTACTACATCTCTGCGGGGGTGGGGTATGTTAGGCACCACAAGTTTGGCCAAACTCCTTGTTGTCACTGGATTTGGTTTTCTCACTTTGTATCATTGGGCTTTTGAGCACAACTAAACCCTAAAAGCTAACCGGATTTGGGTGAAATGGTTAACTCAAATTTTTGGGCAAAGGGTCCGGAGAGCGTTTTCAAATTACAAAAGCATTTAAATCTCATTTAGACTAGCAAACTGGAATCCTTTTCTAGTATCATTGATAACTCTTATGCTTGAGACTAGCAAACCCCAGGCTCGATTCTGAATCGGCTGAAAGGACTATACTTATTCAATCTCTTAGGTCTTATTAGCTTCATACCGGATAGCGGTGTTTCCTATGCCAAAGATGATGGTAGGCAAGCTTGACTCTATACACATGAGATTCTGGTGGAACAAAAAACATGGGAGTAAAGGTATGTATTTTAGGAAATGGAAGGAAGTTGCTCGGCCTAAAGAACTAGAAGTGCAGGTATTAAACAATCTGCCATTATGAACAAAGCTCTTTTAGCCAAATTGGCTTGGAGAATGATAAATAACCCGGATGCTTTATGGTTAAACTTATGGAAAGTAAGTATTTCTTTGGTGCTAATCCTTTAGCGGGTGCTATTAATGGTACGGGTTCTTGGATTTGGAGAGAATCCAACAAGGTCTAGAAATTATCAAAAAAAATGTTTCTGGGAGGTAGGTGATGGATCTAGGATAAATATATGGAAGGATATTTGGATACGAGATAGAGAAAATACTTTGTTGACAATTCCTTGGTTTATAAGCATGGTACATGTCGGCCCGGTGATAGATCATGATCTTCTTAAGGATCTGACTAACAATGTAATTGTAGGCCCATCCTCTCTTATTCATGAAGATTTTATCTTCCCATGCCTAAATTAGTGCAACTAATTGTGTATTATTATAAATGTAATATTCTCATTGATTGTAAATTGACCCTATCTTGGGTATGTAAATCTCTTATATAATACAATGTATATCCATAGTATTGTGTGTGGAAAATATTCACCGAATATCTGGTTACACATTTTAGTATCGGCCAAATCGATCCTAAAAAACCACGCCTCACCTTCATCTTCATTTTGGTTTCAATGGCAGACTCAAAACTTCAACCTGCATCAGATTCATATTGTATTTGATCAACATCAAACTTAATAAATTAAACTTCATTCTATGGAAAGCTCGGTTCCGGCCTTTGTTGAAAGGTTTCTGAGACTAGAAGGATATGTTGATGGTACTTACCCACAACCGTCACAACACCTACCCAATACCCAAGCAGTCAATCCGGCCTATACCAAGTTTGAAGAACGAGGACCAAATCTGCTTGGGTGGCTTCTTTCATCTCTTACGGAGAGTGTGCTAGGAAGAGGTCGCTGGACTCAAAACTTCCAAGAAGCGATATGGGATGCTACGGAAAAAGATATGCTCCAAAAAACCAAAGCTCATCTTACTGCATCTCAAGAGACAACACGGTCTTCAAAAAGGTAACCTCAAAATGCAAGACTATTTTTTCTAAGTGTAAGCATTTGTTTGATGCTTTTAGACTATCTGGTAATCCCTTAAGTGAGGAAGAAATACGACATCTGTTCTAAGTGGTCTAGATCGGGCTGTGACCCTATTGTTACTACATACAAGGCGCTATTGAAGTTCTTTGATATGGATACCTTCCATGCGCATCTGCTATCTTTTGATATGCGTCTAAACGACAACACCTTTGCTCAAGCAACAGTAGCTCATGTGGCGTCATCCGGCTACACAAAAGATCCTTTTCACGTCGATCGAGAGAAGGAATCGGCCTCAAAACAATCGACAAAAACTACTACAAAGGAAGCAACAACAACAATCAACAAGAGATGATGACAGGACCATATCGAGATCTTGCCAAAAAAGAAGAAATCATCTTCACCCAGACTGTTGGTTTAACGAGAAAAATAATGGGCCAGGCACAACATGGTCGTCCCAGTGACCTACCTTACTCACAGTGGAGACTACGACAACAACAATTGGGTAGCAGAACAGGAGCAACACACCATCTCACTATGAGATCTCAACAACCTTGCTATTCGTCATGAATATGATGGAACTGAGCAAGTTCATGTGGGTAATGGTAATGCATTACATATTGAAAATATTGGTAATGCGTCTTTTCCACATAACAATAGAACCTTTACACTCAATAATATACTCCATGTCCACTGAAATCAAAACAAACTTGCTTTTCGGTTTCAAAATTTTGTCGAGATAATCATGTCTATTTTGAGTTTCACTCTACTTTCTTTCTTATGAAGGATCTACTCACAAGACAATCCTGTTGCGGCGGCGGTAAAAATGGACTTTACGTACTTGATGGTGTGCGAGATTGCTAAAACTTCTGCATGTGCTCTTGTCGCACCCTCTGATTCCAATTTGGCATCAACGTCTTGGTCATCGTCTGCGTCACGGTTATGAAAGTGATCAAGAATTTTTTTCCCTTCTGTTTCAAATAAAAAAGTTTGAGTTTTGCCATTCATGTCATGTTAGCAAAAGTCATAAACTTCCTTTCCTATTAGCTCTTACCTTTGATAAGCCTCTGAGCTTAGTTGTATCGAGTTATGGGTTTCCCCAGTTGTTTCAGAAATGGCTATCGTTATTACTTGCTTTTTACTTGATGTTTTCTCTATACTGGATATACCCTCTAGCTCGAAAGTCGGATGCGGCGCAGTTTTATACGGTTTAAAAAGCTAATAGAACATCAAAGCCCGAACACAAAAAATAAAAGTGTTTCAATCTGATAATGGAGGAAGTATAGGAAGTTTTGCAAGTTTTCTAAACTCGGTGTTATTCATGATTTCATGTCCTCATACTTAAGCTCAAATGGTCTTGCGAGAGCGTCGCATTAGACATATCCTTGAATCGGGTCTTGCTTTACTATTTCACAATGCCTAAGTAAATCTGGTCGGATGCTTTTACCCTTTGCTTGTTATCTCATTAATCGTATTCGACTTCTCAACATGAGTCTAAATCACCTTTAGAGCTTTTACACAACAAGAAACTAATTTTTAGAAGCCTTAAAGTTTATGGTTGTCTTTGCTACCCTTGTCAAAGACCTTATGTATCAAACAAACTAGAACAAGATCTCTTTCCTTGTGTGTTTATTGGATATAGTGGTGCACACAAAGGATATCTGTCTTCATGTGCCCACAAAACGGGATCTACATCTCTCGTCCACGTCAAGTTTGTAGAAAGCGAGAATTCCCGTTTCTTTGAAGCAACGGGTAAACTCCATTGAACAACGTGCATTAAAGTGCATCTACTAAAGCGCTTATATCACTACTTTTACAAATACTACTTTATCGGCTCAGCCAAGATACAGCCCATTGCAAGATCTTTATTATTCAGCAACCGCAAGTGTTTGAGCAAAATGTCGATTTTGGTGATGCAGCTACGGTCTACATCGGTTCAAGGAGCGGAAATGGATAATAGATCGAGTCACTCTGAGAATACAGTGTTCAATCGCAACCATTACCACAGAACACTCAAGGTCACAAGAGCAAAACGTGGCATCACAAAACCCATCAACAAAAGCTGTGTCTAGTGCAACAAAGCATCCTTTGGATCTTTGAGTTAATGGCTCCATCTACCTGCTGAAGCCTCCAAAGATCCCTAGCCCCAGGCGGCCTCCAATGGATAACTTGAAATCAATGCTCACATACGTATGTACGTGGAGTTTGGTTCCTATGAAATGGATGAACATCATAAGTTCTAAATGGGTTTTCGAGTAAAACAAAAGAGCCGGATAGCACCGTTGATGTGCGAAAATCTCGGCTCGTGGCTAAGGGATACAATCAAAGGGAGGGATTTGATTATGAAGAAACCTTAGATCCGTCATAAAACCTAGCACTATTCGCCTTGTTTTGTCCATTGCGATCACACATGTATTTTGGACTATCGTCGATTAGATGTTCAAAATGCTTTTCTTCATGGGGTTACAACGGAAAAGTGTTTATGAAACAGCAAATGCAGATATGTTGATCCAGTTACCCAAATCATGTATGTAAGTTGAACAAAGCTATCTATGGCTCAGCGGGCACCGTACGTGGTACTCCAAGCTCGGCCACACTTGACGAGGTCTTGGTTTCAAAGGCTCTATTACGAGACACCTCCTTATTAGTGCGGCGGTCGCACGTGAGATCACCTATGTGCTTATTTACGTTGATGATATAATTATCACGGATCAAATCGATCACTTATCAACCAACTTAATGCGGCTTGAATTAATTTTGCGTCAAAGACTTAGGTGAGCTAAGTTATTTCTTAGGAGTTGAAGTGATCAAACAAGCCAGCTGTGTGCTACTAAGTCGGCGAGGTACATCTCGTCTTCTTAAGCGTACGAAAATGGAAGGAGCAAAACCCATAACTACTCCACTTGCAGTCAATGCAAAAATCAGCGAGACAAGGCACCACACCGCTTTGCGGATCAACTTTATATCGAAGTGTGTGTGGAGGATTACAATATCTCATCTTACCGTCCGGATATTCTTTGTGTTGTCAACAAAGTATGTCAATACATGACCATCCTTTTGAAGAACATTGGGAGCTTGTAGAAGAGAATTTACGGTACCTAAAGCATCTTTTAAATTATGGCTTATTATTCCCGACCATCGCCGGACACTCGGTTACATGCTTACTCCAGAGCTCGAATTTGAGGTGGTAGTTTAGATGATAGAAGATCAACTAGTGGGTATACTATCTATTTTGGAGAAATCGGTATCTGGAGTGCCGGAAAACGAAAAACTTTTCAAAATCAAGCACGGAGAGGTGAATACGGAGGTATTGCTATTGCGACACGAGTTAATGTGGCTTGAATCTCTTAAAGAACTAGGCATTACAGTTCACTCACCTTGGCTGTGGTGTGATAATCTTGGAGCCACATATCTAAGGCCAATCCGAGTGTTTCATGCTGCATGAAACATATTGAATTGACTACCACTTTGTCCCGAGAGAAACAGTGGCGCGTAAATGGTAGAAGTCAAGTTCATTTCTACCAAAGACCGGTTAGTGACATCTTTCACGAAAGGCTTAGCTAACACGGTTTGATCACTTACGCAACAAGTTTGAACATTGAAAAACTCATGCTCAACTTGAGAGGATGTTAAGGATCTGACTAACAATGTAATTGTGGCGTCCTCTCTTATTCACAATTTCAGATTTTATCTTCCCATGCCTAAATTAGTGCAACTAATTGTGTGATAATTATAAATGTAATATTCTCATTGATTGTAAATTGACCCTATCTTGGGTATGTAAATCTCTTATATAATGCAATGTATATCCACCGTATTGTGTGTGGAAAATATTCACCAGAATATCTAGTTCTGTTTGATACTAAGCAATGGAATCTGAATATTCTCAATTGTTTGTTTGACAGTATTACCGTTACTAGAATCATTAGGATCAGGATTCCTAATAATGGTAAACCCAGGACTAAGATGGAAACACACTAGAGATGGTAATTTCACGGTCAAAACGACTTATAGAGTCATTTCAAAAACTCAGCTAGTACCGTGTTCAAAATAGTTGGAGCTGGAAAGGTTTTGGAAGAAGGAACTCCCACAGGATTTTGCATTTCCTATGGAAATGTATTCAAAAGTGTCTGCCTACCAGAGATAAAATAGCTTCTCATCTCACTACTTGCCCTAGTACCTGTCCTTTTTGTGATAATGCCACTGAAACCCTCCAGCATTTGTTTTGTGAATGTAATGTCACAAAGAATATATGGAGGCAAGTTGATACTACCATTGCTAGCTTTATGGATACTGTTGTGCTTCATGATTGGTTAGTGTGCAGTTTTCTATCTACTAATAATAATCCAGCTAATGCAAATACTAGTAGTATTGACAAAATTGTTACAGGTCTATGGGTCATTTGGAAGGTAAGATGCTCACTGGTGTTTGATGATGTCTGAGTTAGGAATTGCAGATATTACAGAAAGATTAACGGGGAGTATAGTGAATGGTTAAATCATAAAACTACTCATTTATCTGTGATCCTAATGTGTGACAGATGCTCCAACTTGGAAATGCCCAGTTAGGGGCAAGTTTAAGATTAATTTTGATGCATCTTTTTACAAAAAGAAGGAAAGGCTGGAATAGGACTAATATGGCGTGGTTTTGCGGGTGTCTGCCATGGAGTTAGATGTATCCCCACAAATGCAGTAGATAGGAACAGGCTGAAGCACTGGCGTTGTTAGAAGCAATCAAATGGGCAAAGAGATGGGACTCAAGATGTTCAACTTGGGAGATTGTAACAATGTAGTGTTGGCAGCCAATGGAAATAGAGCTGTACACTGGTTCCATAACAACATTCTTGAAGACTGCATTTCTTTACTTAATCAATTTGATTCCTGGTCTGTTTCTTTTGTTAAAAGATTAGCTAATAAGGCAGCACATGTAGCTGCAAAATTCTCAACTGATTTACTAGGCAAAACAGATTGGAGCTCTTCCTTTCCATTAGGAATCGAGGATTGTATGCAAGCAGATTCTACTGCCTAAAGATCATCAATAAATTCCATTTTCTTATTAAAAAAAAAAAAAAATCTCATTTAGACACGAATCTTCTCTTTCATGTTGGCTTAGACAAAATGTCAATTGCAGTTGCGGGATTCCAGTTAGCTATCATGTAAACATTCAAGTTGGACATAAAAAGCGCAATTGCTGAAAGCAACAGCCCGCATTCCATTCCAACATGCAAGCTGAGCACGTTCTCATTCTAGACCCAATTAATGTAGAAGTTACAACAGTCGGGACACTGCTAGCTAAGATGTGAACTAGTTCCTAGAGGTCACTGAACATCTTTATTTTCAGCTAAATACAACCAAGTTGGCTAGAATTGTTGCCAGCTGATTCACTTGCATTCCACTCGGCATAAACTTGCAGGATTCAGGATTGGGACCCGTCTGGCCAGATAATTTTTTAATTCAGCTGTACCTCTACGCACTCATTTTTATTTTAGTCGAAACTGAAACCATGGAGCCATCATCATCCTGAACATGATAGTACAACAACCCACAAGGCTCCAGCTAGACTCCCATCTAACACATAACACAATGCTGGTTTAGAGCTAGCTTACCAGTCTCCCAAGGTGCATGTACTTTGCATCTGAATATACCAAAGGGTGTAGATGCGAAGTACGCAGAGAAGTGCATGTACTTCGCATCTGAATATACCAAAGGGTGTAGATGCAAAGTACGCAGAGAAGTGCATGTACTTTGCATCTGAATATACCCAAGGGTGTAGATGCAAATTACGCAAAGAAGTGTTCAAATTAGCAGACAGGTATCAATCTCTTTGAAACAAAGACACTAGCAATTAGTCGATAAATATAGTTGTATAACCCTAAACCACAATAAAAGCGGGATATAAAAGTAATAACAACCATAGTAAGTTCTAAACCACTTGAGACGCGACATACAGTTATAAGCTCTGTAGAAAAGCTTAACATTAGCGATTAATAAAAATAACTACAGGTTTATAATCCTAAACCACACAAAACAGCCCATAAACTTATAAGATCTATGCCCACACATAACAAGCAACTTATCTATGAGGATCATCACAGTACTCTCAAGTGGTTTTCCCGCTCTGTAACCTTACGGAAGTTAGCCTTGAAGCTACATAGCACTTCCAGCTGACAGTTCCTTTTCAAGTTCTGCAATAAAGAAAGAGGTACATCATTAAAAGAAATTTTTTATTGAAAAGAAAAGCTTCACTGACAATTAAAGTTGTTAAATCATGATCAATTTCAATAAATAGGCGAACAGTACGTTAGATCACTGATTCACTAGGCTTCCGGGATATATATATATATATATATATATATATATATGACAAGCAACTCCACCAAAAGTTCTTTTGGTAGTTGCATTTCTTTGAAATTCTCGTCATTGACATCCAAAGACTGAAACAAAAGGTCGGATTGACCTAGCACTAACCAATGAAGGTTTCCATTAACAACCACCCCAGAGTTTTGTTTAATATCATTAGTATCCAAAAGAGGTACCATTTTTTTGGTTTTCCATGAATTTGATGCTAACGAATATATGTAAACTAGATTAATACCCTTGCTTCCATTCACTTCTACACCTAATACCAACTTGTAATCGTCAATTTTGTGACCATAACCAAGACCAAGTAATCCAACACTGCGATTATCAACAAATGGTAATTTGGGGATTTCTTTATATTCTCTTGTGGCAAATAAAAACAAGATATGTTGGAATTTCAGCGTCCTAACATCATTACTTGAACATGATAATAATTACTTTAAGCGGAAATGAATTCAACTCCCAAGGAATGGAAAAGGATGATAACTTGCCTAGGTACTCCTCATTCAACCGTTTCATATATGCAATCTCCGCAACTAGGATACCAAGCGTTGCGGCTACTGCAGATGGTAAAACATAACCTCTGAGCATATTATTGACTGCAGTGAGATTTGGTTCTTCATGTAGCTGAAGAAGACAACAGAATGGCAAGTTGATGAATAACAATTACAGAGAAAAAGGTGTGATGAAAGGACAGAGAGCGAGAGAAGAAAACCTTGAAATTTTTATAATTATAATAGAGTTTGTCAACCATTGTTCTAAACTCTTTTCCCTCTTCAAGGACTTGCAGGGCCTCTTTTACCTTCTTTGGACAATTCAAATCCTGGTAGTCAGCTATGACTTTGGACAATTCGCCCTTGGTAACCACAATCAACAAGGAATGTGATCAGCTTATAGTACAACCACCTTTTATTCTAAGAAAAGAAGAAACAAAAAATGAGATTCAGCTAAGGTTACAAGAAATTACATAGCGGGCTTCATAACTGTGTGAGGACTTCAGGAGACGCTGGTTCATTGTATGGTATTTCAAGCCGGAGGCCACCGACTTATATGCGTGCCTTACTAAATGGCTCATCGTTCCCACTATTACTCTTCCCGATCGATCGTCTGTAAAACAACAACAAGGAATTAAACTAAAAAAAAAATTATACAAAAATAGGTTGAGACTTTACATCTATAGATCCGTAAGAACAAAACCCCCCACAAAAATTCCTAAATAATAATAAAAGGTTTCGAAACAAACCTAATCTCTAAAAAGGAAAAAAAAAAAACTATTAATCGATTAATCGAAGGATCCGTAAGAACAAAATCCCCCAAAATAAATCCTAAATAATAATAAAAAGGTTTCAAATCAAACCCTAATCTCCAAAACAAAAGAAGGAAAAAAACTAATAATCGATTACGAAAAGAAAGAAATCAGATACCAATCATAAATCAAACGAGATAAGAAATAGAGATAACTTTTAATCGTCTGCATACCTGGTTTACCAAGACAAGAGAGAGATCACCTGGTGGAAGATGGGTTTTTGCAAAGGAGAAATGTGGTTTATGGAGGCGTTCGTTTCCAAGCTACAAAAAGATATAGGGGAATATCTTGCTTGGTTCCTAACTGAGCCCGTATCCTATCCTATGCCATATTAAATACGTGCAGTCTATTGATTGGTTGCCAAATTGGCTACCCCTAAAATTCTGCTGAAGTCTGGATTAGATTCATATTGGAAGTCCTCTGCTGTATCTTTTCAAGGGACGGGCCTAGAAAGGGGCTAAATGAGGCTATAGCCCGTCCCTGCTTTTGGACAAACACAAGATTTTGTTAGATTTTAGATTTTAGATTTAGCCCACAAATCCCAGACTTGGCTCTTTGCTTCGCTCGTTCATTATGTTATTTTTATCCATATAAATTCATAAAAACCATGAATCCTAAAATCTACCGTTTCAAATCTATTTTACTCCTTATAAACTTCTCCAAAATAGTTTTATTAAATCTATTCGACAATTTAGAATATTTTATAAGCGGGACATACATACATCTCTATGCTCCTGAATAATGTAAAACTTGAATTGTATGGCGAGAAATTCTTTTGCAGCAGCATGTGAACGTTCTTTCTGATAATTTAATGGGGTTACTTTGCACTTCAAGGATGCCTCATTGATCTTTGGTATTTATCACTTTGAGACTTTATTATGTACTCTTCTTTCGGGCTGCGTCTTATCCAGTTGCCTTCCGCACACATTTGCTTCTTGAAGCGTTTTCATCTTCCATGTATCGTTCATGTACAACATTCATCATCAAACCATAACATATATATAGGTGGGGATAGAAAGGGGGTGGAAAGGAAGGAACCTATAATCATCAGTTGCCACGCCAGACAAAGCATAAAAACGCTCCTCAACAGTAAGGGCAGCATACTTTACCTTCCATCAAACCTTGCACCCATGGCTCAATGTTGTTCTCGTCAATCTTTAAGATAGATCATTAGTGCTTGTGTGCACCGTTCCTGTTCCAAGCAAGATCAACACCATCACAACTATTCTTCACAAAACATATATGATTTGCTCGACAGTTTAATCATGAAGCAATTATAGTACATAACATAGTTTCATCATACAGTAAATTTTTATTTTATATCTATGTGCATCGTTTTAAAAAGTATCAAGCAAAAAAAATTATGGTTCAACATTTGTCTAGAATCAGGGTAAGGCAACGCAATACAATCTCATTGTTACTTGAGAAAGGCTGAAATGAAGCACTGAGGCTCAGAATCAAGGCCAAACTTCTAATTGCCATAATCCACCTTTAACTAAGCAGTATGAGTGAGTGCAACAGTTTTCAGATGTTGTATTCATCATTAGGAATTAATGCCATCATGTTAAAATTTTAGTAGTCTTAAACGACCATGCCATTGTCATCCTATATCTCTCAAATGTTACGCTTATGCCTAACTCATATGTGTGTGTGTGTGTGTGTGTGTGTGTGTGTGTGTGTGTGTGTTGTGTGTGTGTGTGTGTGTGTGTGTGTGTGTGTGTGTGTGTGTGTGTGTGTGTGTGTCTTTTCGCAGCAAGTTCCA
>JAJJWW010017295.1:40000-56075 GCA_023531295.1 Papaver armeniacum | reverse complement strand
TTCATCAACACCATCTATCAAACAAAAAACAAAACAAAAACAAACTACCACCAAATGTCTGAAATTGAAACCCCATTATCCATACACTTTTTCAGCAACATAAAATACCATCAATATCCCCAAAAGTTTTCACGAAGATGCACAAGTGAAATAGTAATCAAAATACCACATTACTCTAGTTCTAAGGGATTTGACAGTATAAGGCAATCACCAAGAATCGCCATCACTGTTGCTGTTGTAGTTTAACTCATCCTCTTCATAGTAGGCACCAGTACCATCATCATCGTCGAAGAGGTGTAGGGACCCCTGGAGATCATCATCTTCGTTTTCTTCTTCCTCATCTTACTCGCTTCACTTGCAAACCACCATCTCACCGGAAAACACATGCTCTCCATCGAGGTTTAACCCATGAATCTCCTCTCCGTCAGAATCCACGTTCAGGGGTTCCGACATGGTTCGAGCAAACTTACGAGGGTTGTTCTTCTTTTCGGCGAGATAGCTCTTGTACATCACATCTTCAAACTCTTGCATCTTCCTCTTTTTTTTCTCTGCTTATTTTGCTCTCTCATCTCTCTTCATTGAATCATCACCGCGCTCCTCATCTTCTCCTCCTTCACAGTTCTTTTCTTCATCCTCACTATCACTTTCTGTCGCACTGCGAGTTTTCCCCCATGAACACTTCCACTCTCCTCGTCGTTGAAGCTTCTGCCTGTGTCGACGTGCATCTTTGGCATCCAACTTTCTCATCCACAACTGAAAATCCTCATCATTTTCAACCCTTAATCTTTCAAATTCTTCTCGCTCCTGTTGCTCTTTCTTCCTTATCTTCTCCTGATTCAGGAAAGGAATCAACCTTTCAATCTCAGAGCTTGATAAAGTCCCAATCGTCAACTTTGCACGTACCATTGCTTCTGAATCGGGTGGTGGCTCGGTGTGATTTCCATTTGCTGAACTACTAGCATTCTCTGCCATTATCTGTTTTCTTAATCTCTATTTCTATGATTTATTCTTTTGGTATAATTATCTGTTTATCCCCCTGCCTTGTTTAATTAATGGTAGCAGCTTAGCCATAAATGGTCTTTTATGGAGATGGTCAAGTGTCTGTCGCTTGGCTATTAACGCCTTTTCAATGCCATGCGCACACTCTTCAAAGCCGTCATTACTCTGCTAAACTTACCCTATTTCCAAAGCCTAAATCTAGTCGCTTAATTAATTAGCTTTTACTCCAATTAAGAGGTGCATTGTTAGGTCAACCGTTTGGTTTTATGCATTCATAGAAGGCAAGTCTATCAGATGTGTTATTTATAGACATTCAGAGGCAGGTTAACTTGGCAAAGCATCCTGGACTAGTTTTTGTTGTTGTCTTCTTGTTTGTTGTTGAATCCATTAAAACACTTGCACAAGCACCAAAATATATTAATGGATTCATGCAGCAAACAAGAAACAACAACAAAACCAAGTCCAAGCATTAGTGCTAGTGTTTGGGATTAAAGGGGTGAAAGAGTAGTAAAGCAGGAGGAAATGGAAATATAGGTTTGGGGTAAAAGGGATGAATGAGTTGCAGAGCATGAGAAGGAAGGGGAAGAATTTCTTCTTTATGAGTTGCGGAGCATCAAATGGTTCATCTATAGATTGTAACTATCCTTTGGTCCCTATGGAATAACATAAATAGGTTATTTTAACTAATCTTAAACAACTAATATATTTGCAGCTTGGTGGATTGATTCGTCTTGTTACCTACCTCCTTTGAGTCGAGAACATGCATTCGAATTTGGGTAGAAGCTTTTTTATTTATTTTTTGAAAGTCAGTTAATAAATAGAACCGGCGTGTCTATAAAACGCACACTATGGTCACGCATACTAGCGTGTCTAATAAAACCAAATTTTTAACACGCATATAAGCCGGCGTGTCTATAAAACGCACACTATGGACACGCATACTAGCATGTCCAATAAACCGAACTTTTTAGCCACGCAACAAAACCAGCATGGCTATTAAATGCCCACTATGGACACGCATACTAGCGTGTCCAATAAATCGAACTTTTTAGCCACGCAATACAACCGGCGTGGCTATTAAACACACACTATGGACACGCATACTAGCGTGTCCAATAAACCGAACTTTTTAACCACGCCTCAAGTGGCGTGACTATTTTTATGGACACACCACAACTGGTTCACGTGGCTATAGACTGGTCTATAAACACGCCCAATCAAAAATTAAAAGTTAACGTGACTGAACGGTTGATATTTGCACACGCTACTAGCCATGGCGTGACTTAAAGCACTTATATTAACATGCCCATAGAACAAGGCGTGTCTATAGGGTAGAAGTCTACCCTATAACACTTATATTAAAGGCCATTTCTGTACTAGTGTTTGCTGCTGCGTCTCACTGTTTTCTGATTCTGAGCAAGGTTTTGCACCTGCTAATCTATGGAGGATTAATTACCTAGTTTGCCTAGGTTTAATTTCGACAAGCAAGGTATGATATACTGCGCGAGGCGCAAACCCTAACTTCTGCAAGCTAGTCATGTCAATTGATTGAATTATATGTGTTGACATGGAGTTCCTTTAAGTTCATTTCCAGAGAGCATCATGCTTTTTCTGATTGAATACCTTATGCAAAGACCTTATCCTTGATACTTGGAAATTCGTGCTACTCTACTGCGAGTGAACACAAATCGTCATGCCATATCAACATTAAGGGTTCAGCCGGAGAACATAGCATAGAAGGCATTCAAAGGAACTTATATTAAGTGAATATAAAGCGAGGCGCCGAAATTTACGAACATCCTGGATGGTTGCTACATTCGCGGATCTGGATAAATTTCATGTAATTATATTGAACGGCTCAATAAATATGCTGGTGGAGAGGTTAGCACTCACGGCACCTTTTCCTTACAGAGTGACGTCACGTCAAATATAAGGTTTTACGATTTCAACCCTAAGCTAAAAACTACCATCAACACTCTTGTAAGCAAGACTCACCCTATCTGAGATCAAGGACTCATTCCTAGTACATCATTGCGAGATGCACTGGTCATGTCTACTCTGGGATTTGACTCGGCTTATTGAGGCTATAGAATAATTCCTAGGACATCCCCGCGAGATACGCTGCCTTTTCGACGGACTCCTAGAATATCCTTCCGAGATACACCGTCCATGTCGGCCCCATAAAAATACGAGACACAATTGATTCCCGACACATCTCTGCAAGATTACGCTTGGTCAAAGACAAGTTATCCGAAGTCTCACAGAGACAATATTAGGCGTACAAGCCTTATTTTCTCTCCCAAACATGTTCTAGTGACTTTAGAGAGATTCCATTATATTGGCCAAGTCTTGAATGAGACTCTATCCCGTTGGCCAAATTTACGACGCCTCGAACCCGTCAACTAAATCTCCCGACGGCCTCAAACCCGTCGTCCAAATCTCTAGTGGCCTCATCCGAACTGATCCATCTAGTCTGAAGAGTTTTATATACGCATGAAACTCAGGCACACGCCTTACCTAGGTCTCAAGCCTATTTCTCAGCCTCTCAAATACACTCAGGGCTAGTAAATAGAGCCTGAACTATACATGTCTGTCATACACTCACAACTAATAAATTGAGCCTGAACTAAACATGTATGTCCAAAAACATGGATAAGCTCTCTTGACCTGCACATGCTCAACAAAGGGACCCACAAGCAATGATACGGTCTCCACGTGACATATGTCACCGGCCAGGGAGAGAGGGAGCTCAACCTCAGTTTCTCTCACACTTTGTACACGATTTCTGAGGCATTCCATGGCTTTGCACGTGACTCATCCTAGCCATTATCATAAATCAGAGAATATCTCTGTATCTTGGCCAACTTGGCTAAACGGAATATTTCCCTCTCTCAACACATCATCACAAAGGCTGGCTCAGAGTTCACACAAATGGGGGATATCAATTAAGATTTTGGTATGGCGGTCTACAACACGTGTGACAAATACCCGACCTATTTCTCACCGCTGAAGAGAGTAAAGGCAGTGGAATAATAAGATAATCTCAACCTAGTCTATCTCTATCTATTCCTTAAGAGACGGGAGAATTGCTCCGCACGGCGCAAAACGCAATCCTTATCTCCACCGACCTGAGATTAGAGAATTTAGCTATAAATAGGTCCTCTATTTATCCAAGATATCATCAATTTCTCATAACCTCTCATAGAAATAACTTGTTCTCTGATCTCTCTCTTCATCTGCTTCCCTCCCTACGACCAACCATAAACCTCTTCCCTGTGACTGAAGCAGCCTTTGAACGGCCACTGTGTGTGGTTTAGGCAGAGACTATTCGTGCTCAATCTCCCGTAACTCACTTACAGAAACCCTAGAATCCCACCTCTAACCTCTCCCAGCTTGTTAGCTTCAGAGAAAAAGTGCTTGTCATGCAGATGCCGGAAGAGAGATCCCTTAGCATACCCTCCGCCATTCACCCCGTCCCGTAAAAGCCATCAAAAATTTTAAATGGGCAATGGCGGTAACCACCATGTATAGGCTCCTCCGTTGAAGAAGATGCAGTTGAACCATTTACCAAAATCCGAGACACGGCAGGAGATGAAGGAGGTAGGCTGCGAAAATGTAAGAACGTACGAGTAGTTGAAGGCATGAATTCCGTGTAAAACCCTAAAAGGAAAGCTTGTCCTAGATCGAGAAAATAAACTTTTTTAAAGAAAAATGACGAAGAGAAAAGAGAAAAGAAACGTCGGAATCAAAATCCAAAAGGAAGAAAAATCAAAAACATAGATTGAAAGACGAAAAAGAGAGGGGTTGAAATTATGCTAATGAATAATCCTGGCTCTCAATCACCGTGAAAATCACCGGACCTCATCGTCGAGAAAAATAAATAGTTAATTAATGAGTGAATAAAGTTTGGACAATTTTTTAAAATACTCAAATTATACTCCCTCCGTCCTAAATTATTAGTCCGCTTTGACTAAGTCAAGATATTAAGGAGACCGGAGGAGTGTACAAAACTACCCCTATTAAATGATATATTATAACCAAAATTAAAAGGAGCATATGGAGTATGTAAGAAAAATACATTGGTAATTATAATATTTATAGAAATATTTAAATTGAAGATAAAAATAAAAATCTTTATGGATTGATTTAGTAGATTTGTTTCCTATTGAGGAAGATGTCATTTAATATTTAGATTGGTGATATCTAAAATAATTTTATAATTGTAAAAGTTTGAAGGATATATTTGAGAGTTTGACTAAAAAATATGATTATAAACAGAAGTTGGATAGTATTTTAGGACAGACGAAAATACTCCCTCCGTCTCTAAAAGATAGGCAGGTTTGTGTGTAAATTTACACACAAACCTGCCTATCTTTTAGAGACGGAGGTAGTAGAATACATGACAGAAATTTTAGGACAGAGGGAGTATTTATTTTTATTTTTCAAATAATTTTGGAACTTCTGGGTCCTTGCAGCCATGATGGACAGATTGCTAAGGACAATTTTTAATGATATATGTTTACCATTTTTAAGCTTTGTTCACTTTTGTTCGATTTTCTTGTTGAGAAAACACTAGCGCGTAATGTCATTGAGAATCTCTAATCCGAAATTAATGTTATTTTTTTGTGGGAATGTTATTTATGCCCCTACTATCCATGGGTCATGCACAAACACCCTTATGGGTCTTTACAAATACCCTTAATGGCAGAATTGAAATTATCAACAAAAAAATATCTCTCATAATTCCTTTTCTAACCTTCCACCTTCATTTTACCCTTCCACATTCGTTCACTTCATTCTTCCTCGACTTAAACTGATACCACCACCATCTGCATCTCTCCCACCACCACCATCTCTCCCACCACCGTCACCATCTACATCGCCGCCACTACCATCAGCAGATCTTTTACATCTTGTATGTTTCATTTTCAACGTATCTAGAAATCGAGATTTAGGTTCTCGACTTCAACCAAATCTAAAATGAAACTTCATAAACATCATCAAGAGATCTAATTTAATTTCTACATCAAATGAAGATTAAAGCGATTAAGATATAGTTTTAGGTTTTCGGTTTCTGGTAAGTATAGATTTTGAATTTGAAGTTAGGGTTTGGATCCAGTTCAGAGATGGGAAGTTGCTGGATTTGATGGTTGATGGATTTACGAGATTTGATGGGTTCAATGATCAAAACGAACTCCACCAACACGATCTCCATCGCCACCATCACCGTATCCACCACAACGAAAAATCAATGTTACCAAATCCACCACCACTACTACCAAAACAACAATATCTTCTTATTACCATCGTCATCATCACCGAACTCAAGCTCCAATCTATCGAGAGATATCATTTTCGGATTCGATTTCTCAATATTCCGGTAAGAAAATTTAAATTTTTCTTATAATATAAGTTGTTAGATATGGTTCTGCTTCTATGTATATTTATCATTTTGTTTTAGGTTTTGATTTTTGTCCCAATTTTTAAGTCTTCACTAATTTTGTGGTTGTTAGATTTGAATGGGAATTAGAGGTTTTAAGTTAACATATTAGGCATCAGTGCTACTGGGATAAAGTAATCTTTCCCTATTTACTGTATAGTCATGTTGATTTTTTGCATTTCTTAATTTTAATTCCACTGGCAACATATATAGTATTTTTGATTATGTCAATGATGTTAATCAGTGATAGACAGGACTTGGGCAATAGAAATTGCAGCCAATGAGTGCCTAAATCTAGAAGTTCAGTGAACCAAACTTGGTTGTGGCGGTTGTGTAGACATGAGAGGTGGAATCAAGTTCCAATCTGTTGGCATGGTCTGTGTTGGCTGGAGTAACTCGTGGAGATGTCGAGATCTTTGCATTTCAATTCTGAAAGAATGATTTTGAATTAGTAATTGATTTGGTGTGTACAAAATGGAGAGAGTTTGTTGTGGCTGGTGCTTAGAAGTTCAAGATGTTGTGGCTGGAGTTTGCTAATGTGGTTGAGCTGATTGTATTCATGGAGGGAGGTAAGCAGCAAAGATGGAGAAGGTTGTAAGTTATTTGAATCATTTGTGGAGATAGACTGGCTCGAGTCTAGTTAGCTTTTGGTTCCTACAAAGTGGCTAGAGCTCACAAGATTTTCTGTAATACCAAATTTTTGAGGTCCGTATTATGAGAAGCTGGTGGCTCGTTGTTGTACGATATTGGTTGAATGTGGGATATTGGCTTGACTGGATGTATATGGACAATGGACGAAGGTACTACGCAGAGAATGTAAAGAGGCCAGTGGGGTTGAACCGATGAAGTAATTGACAAATGAAGTTGCGAGAAGTTAAGATGTATGTGTTGGCTTAATTGCATTCGACGGAACTGTGTTCGAGCGAAACGAGGCATTTGAGTTTGAACTGATTGCTAGATACATGTTGATGGTGCAATTTTGGTACTGTAGGTATGCTTCGCCTTTTATGTGTCTATCAAATATCAATGGAAGTTCCCATTTTTCATACTATCGCCTTTTGGCACTGCTTCAAATGATTGGGAGAAGATCCCTGACTGCCCGAGAGCTTTCTTTTTCTTTGAAAAACTAAATATTTCAGCATTTTAACATCTCTTATTAGTAAAAAAAAAAATTGAGACAACTTGTGCTAGTTGCCTCCATATTTGGATACAACTCGAACAAGTTGCTTCTAGATTTGGACACAACTAGGGCTAGTTGCTTTCAATTTTGAAGGAAACTTTGAGCTAGTTGCCTCCACATTTGAAGACAACTTGAGCTAGTTGCCTTAGATTCGGAGATAACTTGAGCTAGTTGCCTTAGATTCGGAGATAACTTGAGCTAGTTGCCTCCACTTTTGGAGACAACTTGAACTAGTTGCCTCCGATGTGGACATTATTTATTGGAGACAACTTGAGCTAGTTGCCTCCTATATGGACACAACTTCAAAGAAGTTGACTCCACATGGTAGTGGTGGTCGTTCGGCGGTGGTGGCTGGCGGCGGTGATGGTAGTTGACGGCGATGGTGGTGGCGGTGGCGGTGAACAGCGGTGGACAGTGGTGGTGGTTGGCGGCGGCGGTGGTGGTTAGCGGCGGCGGCGGTGGTTGGCGGCAGCGGTCGTCGGCGGTTGTGGTCGGCGGCGGTGGTGGTCGGTGGCGGCGGTGGTTGTTGACGGTGGACAGTGGTGGTGGTGGTTGGTGGTGGACGAGATGTAGTCTTTTTTTTTTTTTTTTTTTTAATAGTGGTGGTGGTGGTTTTGTATATACACTATACAAAAAAGGGTATTTTAGTAATGTATTAAGCTTAGGGGTATTTGTAAAGTTCATAAGGGTATTTTTGCAAGGGGTCTCATAGTAGGGGTATATAGATAATGTTCCCTATTTTTTTCTCAGTTTGGATCAAATACTTGCAAACTACACCCCAATGACACTATGATACGCCGCTAATATGTTATTTATCTGGATGTAATATACGCACAAAAGCATACCGAAAAATATGGTGTTGTGTTCGTAAATTTGAAAATCAATGCCTCCTGATATTTCTTTTAGACAGATAAATTGCTTAGAGCAAGGGTTATGGGGTTTGAGAGTCTCATTTAAAATGAAAGAGTCGATCAAATTTGATGCTACTAAGGGTAAAGGCAATGGTGGACCTAGGAATTCATATAAGTGTGGTCAAATACTCAAAAGTATTAACACAACCGCGGCCGAAGGCCGCCAAAATTTTAGGGAGGGCAAATGCCTCCATAATATTTAGGCTTTAAGGGAACTCTTTTAGGACAAGGAAAAGAAAACTTGGTAAATGTTATGAAAAAGTCAGCTTAAAATATTACACCAAGCACAAGCAGTAAGCAATAAGTAGGAGAAGAAATTTGCCCCTATAAGTAAAGAAATAATACTCGGCTAAACTACCCAAAGTGAAGTTTGAGTGGGGTCAACAATATCCCCTCAAACTAGTCAACACATGTTAGTGATAATTTGAGGGGTCTGCTGACCCCACTTACATCCGCTTCTGGGCAGAGGGAAACCCTTTCATCCCAAACTCAATCGAACGAGTGATCGATTGAAAGAGTGGTCGAAAATCTCCACTAAACGGTGAACGTTTTTCCATATGAAAAAATAGAGGTGAAACGACACTTGGTTCACCGTGTAACAATAAAATGAAAGTTTTTTTTTTTTTAAACGGCATATTGTACCCCGTTTTTATATTTCTGCTAGTGCTTCGTACACAAAAGCTACGTGGGTAACTGAAAGTGCTAAAAGCAATCACAACATATAATTTTATCAATCATATCATGCCACATCCACTTTTTTTCATTAACAGCCCGAAAATAATTTGTGACTCCCAAATCTCCAACTCCCATTGCTCCCAACATTAGGTGGTTATCCACGTAGATTTAAACTTCCGTAAACTTAAAAAATAATTCACATCATCCATTAAAACTGGAGGTGAGAGAAATTATGGCGGACATTTGATATACGTACTGATCTCTCTGATATATGAAAAAAATTATTGGGGCCATATATTTGGTCGACTTCAAAACATTAAACATGAGATTCATAAGAATCATTGTTCATAACTTATCTTGAAGCATCTCAAATTTACTTAGTTAGGTACTGTAATTTTTTGGGTGATGGTGTGGAGGTGAGAAGGGAATTTAAAAGATTGACCGATTGCGGGAAAAGACAACACGAGACCTCACCCAGGTCAAGTGCATTAAAGATGCTGATGGGCGTGTTTTAGTAGAAGACGCATATATAAAGGCTCGTTGGAAGGGATACTTCGACGACCTTTTCAACGCTGAGGGGAGTAACTCAACAGTAAACCTGGTGGGTTCCAGGGAACCGGTGGACCCGCAAGAGGAGGATATCCCAATCATCCTCGAAAGTGAGGTAAAAGAGGCCCTAAAAGGAACTAAGCGAGGGAAGGCACTGGGACCTGATAACATCCCGATGGAGGTGTGGAACTTCCTAGGAGAGGAAGGGATTACTTGGTTGACGAAGCTCTTTAATAGTATCTCATTACGGTCGAACCAGATGCCTAATGAGTGGCGAAGAAGCGTCATTGTCCCAATCTTTAAAAATAAAGGGGATATCCAGAATTGTTCTAACTACAGGGGCATCAAACTTATGAGCCACGCGATGAAACTTTGGGAACGCGTAATCCACCGTCGCCTACGTGGGAAATCTAGCGTCACAAAGAATCAATTTGGGTTTATGCCGGGGAGATCCACTACCGAAGCGATCTTCCTGGTTAGACAGCTAATGGAGCGCTATCGGGAATGAATGCGAAATCTGCACATGGTATTCATTGACCTTGATAAGGCCTATGACAGAGTCCCACGAGAGGTAATGTGGTGGGCACTAGAACAGAAGAGGGTATCACCCAAATATATATCCCTTATCAAGGATATGTATGAGGGAGCTATCACAGGAGTACGGACGTGCAACGGTGTCTCGGATGACTTCCCGATCAAGATCGGACTACACCAAGGGTCGGCCTTGAGTCCGTATTTATTTACGGTAGTACTGGATCAAGTCACCAAGGATATACAAGGGGAGATACCTTGGTGCATGCTTTGTTTGATGATGTCGCTCTTATTGGTGAATCAAAGCAGGAGGTAGAGGATAAGTCGGAGTGGTGGCGACAGCACCGGAATCGAAGGGCTTGAGACTCGAGAACAATGACTGAATACCTGAAATGCGACTTTGACAAAACCGGAACAGATGATGGAGAATTGTTGATGGACGGACAGATTGTACCAAGGAAAGAATCCTTCCGCTATTTGGGATCTATGATCCAGAGTACTGGAGACATAGACGAGGACATCCGACAAAAAGCTCAAGCTGGGTGGGAAAAATGGAGACTTGCGACGGGAGTCCTATGTGATCGTAAGGTCCCAACTAAACTGAAGGGAAAGTTCTACAAAACAGCAATCCGCCCCGCATTATTGTACGGGGCGGAGTGTTGGGCCACTAAAAACCCGCACATCAGAAAGCTTCACACGACGGAAATGAGAATGCTGAGATGGGCTTGTGGGCATACAAGGCACGACAAGATCCGAAATGAGTATATCCATGGTAAACTTGGGGTAGCACAAATGGAGAAGATACTCACGCAACATCGGCTGCGCTGGTTCGGGCACCTCCAACGAAGACCATCTGATGCCCCGGTTCGAGTAGGACGCATCAAAAGGGCCGAAGGTAGAATGAAGCAGAGACGATCAAACTAACCTTGGGATGAACCGATTAAACGGGATTTGAAGGCCCGAGGCGTGGAGTGAGAGTTGGCGCTCGACAAAGCAGCGATCCACGTGAAAGAGGTATGTACACGAGGTACGTGACTCGACCTTATTACTTCTGAATCTACTTTTGAATCTCTTTTTTTAGTAGGACGTATAAACGTGAACATGTAAAAACCGCCATGGTAGAATTGTGAAAGGGGAGTCCCTCGTAGCTCTGCACTTGCAGGATTGTGAAGGGGAATCACCTCGTAGCCCTTCAACCGGGACATGGTGTATGTGGATACACCACCTAAATGGTCGCGAATGCGTAATCCCATGGAAGTGATGGGATACTACACCCTCTGTACCGAAAACGAACAAGACACGGAATGTGTCAAGGATTACTCTTACCTTTGGGTAAGTTGCGTCCAGCCCGCAGATGGAGGTGTAAAAACTTAGTCGCAATTTTGGAGATAAGATCGTTACGCGGTTTATCTCTGCTCTACCTGGTACTTACTACCGGAAAAAGAGCTTCGGTTTTCGGTTTTCGTTGTGGAGGATTATATTGTATGGGCCGGTCTTCCTCTTTGGCTATGATAAGGATCATTTCCAATTCATAATCCATATAAATTCTAATTTTCAGTATTTCTCTTGATGTTTAAAGAAGCATTTTACTGCAACTTATTTGTAAGCCATAATATCTGCTACTCAAACTTGAATATAAAAATTTAGATAGATGCAAGTGGTCCTCACGAAATGAATCGAATGATCACTTACAAATGAACAATAAGCTGGGCAAAAGTTATTTGCGTTTCATTCAATTTTCTATTTTATTTTCTTGCACTTCTTCTGACAAAACAAAAAACTGGGTGTTCATGCTCATGGTGGTGTACGTGTTCATGCTTCATATTCGATCGACAACTAAAAGGTGCAGTTTTTAACGAACAATCCATAGTCTAGGCTGTTATCCAAATTAAATCGATCAAACTTGATATTGTGATCACTCAGTAATTATGATTTGAAATTCCTACAGTCAGGGGAATATTGAATCATACGAGTAAAAGTCCTGGTAATGAGCTGCAGATGCAGATGCGTATACCGATTATTGAGAACCTTATGTCCTGATAAAAATATACAACACACTCCATATTAAATAAGAGTAGTTCTACACAGACAACACCAAAAACAACTCTAAAACAATATACCCCAATGGAGGGTGATGATGAGCCTGATGGAAACAGTGGGTCCCTTAATCAATAGCATGGGACCCAACAAACCAAAAAGAATGTGAGTAGTTGTTTTAGAGTTGTTTTTTTCCTGGCTTGATTGGGGTATACTCAAACTAATTGGGGTATACCCAATTTTAAAGGGACTCTTTTTTAAGAGCAGAGGGGGAGGTCAATGGGTAAAGTTACAAAATTACCCTTTCCCAGTATAACTCTAATTACTACCTAAATCAGTTTTCATTCTCTTCATTTCATCTTCTTCTCTTCTTCTTCTCCTCCACAACCTTACCTCTACTCCATCACCCCCACCACCACCAAAACTCGTCGATCAATTTGTTAAAATTGTCGATTCGAAAACTCCGATTAATCTTCATCAATGGATCCACCACGGAAGAAGGCAACTCGTATGAAAGAAACTAATCGAAAAACCAATGAATATAACCACGAATTGCAAGTTTGGTTGCTAAGAAAGTGAAGAAAAAAAACGGTTGAAGAAGAAGAAATTGAACCCACAAACACGTGAAATGGTGCGCTTAAGAAAGTAAGGGCACACTTAAACTCACTCTAGTACTTCGATTTCATGTTTGCATGTCAAATTAGGTCAGAAAATTCGAATTTGTGAATTGGCAGTTGCGACGCCGGCAAGGTTTTTTTGATCGACCTTTCCGGGATTTCATAGTTAGTGTTTGGCCGGAAGGGTATAAGGTTGAAGAACTTGCCGGCTGTATACTTTCTATAACTGCTACTAGCAGGGCCGGCAGGTTATTCATCTATATACCATTCCGGCGTCTTGTTTGGCCGGAAGGGTATAAGGTTGAAGAACTTGCCGGCTGTATAGTTTCTATAATTGCTACTAGCAGGGCCGGCAGGTTATTCATCTGTATACCATTCCGGCATCTTTTGTTTTTTAATGAAGCCGACATCTTATTATTGTTTTACCCTTCCTGGCTACTTGTTTAGAATGTTTCTGATGCCTAGAATTTTTGAGTCCTAAGGGTATTTATATAAAACCATTCCGGCTGTTTGTCAACCGGCGATGTGTGGAAATGGACCTTTCCGACCGGTTTAGTGAAAAATCCTTTTTTTTTGTGCGTCTAAGGCTATTTTGATGATAAACTGCCGGCTTTGTCTTAGCGGCACTCATCTTTTGGTCGACCTTACCGGCCATTGTTCCGCCGGATATGTTGTATATGTCTAACCTGCCGGCCTGTAATGTTTTTTTTCTGAATTGTTCTTGTTCAGATTGCAAATGGCAAAGAATAAAGCAGCTCTGAAAGCAGCTCTTAGTCCTCCTTCAAACCCTCCTCGTGTTGGTGATAAACTCTTGTCTTCAAAACATCGAGGGGTATATGTTGTGACGAGAACGACAAAGGTCTTAGAACCACTATCTGAACCCAATGATTCAGACGAGACTTCAGATGAAGACCAATCAATTCCATCTGGAAGAAGAGGTGATGATGATGATGTTGATGAAACCAATCCTAATTTCTTTGGAGGAGGTAACAATGATGATGATGATGATGATGATGATGGTGATCAAGACATGCCCGAGGTGGGAGGAGGTAATGATGATGGTGATGATGATGATGGTAATGGAGATAAAGGTAAGAATATCATCGAAGATGAAATTGTTGAAGAGGAAGAGGAACAAGAAGAAGAAGGAGATGGAGATGAAGAAGGAGAACAAACTCTAGCTATTGTTCAACCGGAACGAAGAAGAGGGTGATCACTAAACCTACTGATTCTCACATGCCTTCCAAACACTTGATGGTTGCAAAAGGTGAGCCTCCAAAAGGGACCCCAAAGAGATGGTGGAGTCTGTTTTTTTGATACAAACACTCATGGGCATGTACGGTCCATAATACTATCGTAAGTAATCTTAATCCGTCTTTGTTATTTATTCAAGTGTGTAACTATATTAATTAAATTTGCATCAAGTGTTTGTATTTCTTTTCATTTTCTTTTTTTTGGTATTTAGGATCATAAGCATGCCATCCGTCTCATGAGGCGCCAAGCTTCGTGTTCGAAGTGATGCATACTTGGAATCTTGACTTGGAATGTGAGGAGGTGAAAGTGATTGTGAGGAACTCCGGGTTGTTGCATGCGGTGGAGAGTTCGAATATTAATCATGATAAAGTTACCATCTATGCATTATATGAGAGGTTCTACGGAGAGATTGATACTATGTTATTCCCATTCTAAGTGAGATGGCGATAACTCCCGATGATGCTCAACAAATTCTAGGCCTCGAGTTTGATGGAAAAGCAGTCACCGAGGGATTTGATAATGCCATTTCTTTCGGGAAGATTTCTAATTGAGCAAGAAATTGTTCGGTTGGAGTCGAGTTCGACGGATGATGTTCTTGACAAGAAGGATGGTCGACTAACCAAGGATTTTAATGTGAAGAAGTTGAGGGACGGATTATGGAAGACTCGGGAAATCCTTGATAGGGAAGGAATGGTGCACCCGGTGCGAATTAATGCTACCGCGGCCGCTTATTTGCTATACACCCCGGGCAGATGTATCTTCCCGACAGTTCCGAAACCAAGTCGAGGCCGCCACTTGCAACTATGGATCCCTTACATGAGATGCGTGGGTATTCTTGGGAATGCTAGGTGTAGTCGCCTTCTTGAACAATGAGTTGACAAAATCTTCTAGGGCACTCACTAAGCAAGTTAACGGAAACACATGTCTCTTCCGGGTAATTTTATTGTCTAAAACATTTATATTCGCAAAATTCTCATAAGATAAGGTTCTTACTATACTTTTTTTTTCTTTTTGCATAGGTTTGGATATATGAACGCTTCCCTTCTTTGTTCAAAGACAACTCTTACGTCAAAGTGGATAACAAGATGTTCCGGTTCATTTGCCAAGAGCGCAAAGGTACAGTTTTTAAGGGTACTCGGGATAAGGAAATGCCGCAAAATCTTATGAAACTCCGAGCGCCATCGACAATTTGATCGCGGAAGAGGTGATATTTGATCCGTATCGAGAGGATAGAAATCAAGGTTTAATCCCAAGGAGAAATGAAGTTGTTTCATTATACAATGGACCCTTGATGACTGTGTTTGAAGGATTTTCAATGTACGATCCACATCGGGTAATGCGACAATTGGGTTACGTACAAGAAGAACCTCATTTCGATGCAAAGAAATCCGGCCTTTACTTTGTGGATATGAGTGATTGCACCACCTCCCAAAAAGGTATGAACGTCTCTTACCTTCCAAAGACCAACTCAAGAACATTGGGCTAATAGGCGTCGCGGTCAAATCGATGTGAGTCTTTTGGACGAGGTGACCACCTGGTCATGAAGCTACCGAGAAATACATGGCGTGGTACTTGGGTTGGGCTCGTCCCACTGTGATTAGGCCAATGACTACTCAAGAACTGGCTCATAAGAAGAAGATCGAATCGAAAGACCCAAAGAACATTGCTTAAGATATTTATAAGTATTTTAGAGTTGCTCTTACTATTTTAAGATTGACTGCATTACCGAATCATTCTATTAATTGTTTGTTGTTTAATTGAATATAGAAGGATCAGTTGAAGACCTTTGTGAGGGTGTTGTGTTGCACGAAAGACAAAGGAGAACCTGTGCAAAGCAAGTACATTGACTATGCTTGCAATGTTGACAATGAGGATGCCCAGC
>JAJJWW010017295.1:0-35000 GCA_023531295.1 Papaver armeniacum | reverse complement strand
ATCAATGAATAACACTTATGATCAAGCAATACGGCATAATAAACCATTATCATGATCCAAGATTAGATACAGAGGGATGCAAGTTTAACCATAATCATGATGCACGATCAAATACAGAGGGATGCAAGTTTAACCGTAATCGTGATCCAAGATTAAATACAGAGGGATGCAAGTTTAAAGGAAACAATTACCATAAACGGAATTGAAGAATTGTAGTTAGGATCCGTCTGTTTAATTTTTGATAAACATGATACCTGATTTTTCTCTCTAACTTTTAATATTTTATTTCCTTTTTTCTTAATCTTAATTCCTACATAAAAGTCGCTAAATATAGAAAATGAATTAAAACATGTGTCATAAGTCTATTGGTTAAGCACGTAGGGCACACCCTCTACTAGCTAAATAAGCGTACTTATTGATCTGTCACAATATAAAAGGTCGGGATAAATCATGCCAATGGTGAGTGTGCCCTCTATGCCAAACCAATAGGCTTACGACACGTGTTCTTTCCAAATAACACTAACTAACGCTATTATGTTTTTTGTATTTAACGACTGGTAATTAGGAAATCAGTCAAAAAAACCAAGGAAAGAAAAACTATAAGAAATTTTTTTTCTCTAGTTTATAATTCCAAAACCAAGGAATTTATGATTATCAATATCGATTGCTAAGCTAACTATGATTCACAACTTCCACGTTTATAAAATGTGTGTTGAAAATTAACATCCTATCACAATTCTTGGCCATAATCAATTAACCTTCCATCTAGTCTCGTTATGGAAACACTACATCAATGAATAACACTTATGATCAAGCAATACTGGCATAATAAACCATTATCATGATCCAAGATTAGATCTACGAGGGATGCAAGTTTAACCATAATCATGATGCACGATCAAATACAGAGGGATGCAAGTTTAACCGTAATCGTGATCCAAGATTAAATACAGAGGGATGCAAGTTTAAAGGAAACAATTACCATAAACGGAATTGAAGAATTGTAGTTAGGATCCGTCTGTTTAATTTTTGATAAACATGATACCTGATTTTTCTCTCTAACTTTTAATATTTTATTTCCTTTTTTCTTAATCTTAATTCCTACACAAAAGTCGCTAAATATAGAAAATGAATTAAAACATGTGTCATAAGTCTATTGATCTGGCACAGAGGGCACACCCCTCTACTAGCTAAATAAGCGTACTTATTGATCTGTCACAATATAAAAGGTCGGGATCGTATGTGCCAATGGTGAGGTGTGCCCTCTATGCCAAACCAATAGGCTTACGACACGTGTTCTTTCCAAATAACACTAACTAACGCTATTATGTTTTCTGTATTTAACGACTGGTAATTAGGAAATCAGTCGAAAAAACCAAGGAAAGAAAAACTATAAGAATTTTTTTTTCTCTAGTTTATAATTCCAAAACCAAGGAATTTATGATTATCAATATCGATTGCTAAGCTAACTATGATTCACAACTTCCACGTTTATAAAATGTGTGTTGAAAATTAACATCCTATCACAATTCTTGGCCATAATCAATTAACCTTCCATCTAGTCTCGTTATGGAAACACTACATCAATGAATAACACTTATGATCAAGCAATACTGGCATAATAAACCATAATCATGATCCAAGATTAGATACAGAGGGATGCAAGTTTAACCATAATCATGATGCACGATCAAATACAGAGGGATGCAAGTTTAACCGTAATCGTGATCCAAGATTAAATACAGAGGGATGCAAGTTTAAAGGAAACAATTACCATAAACGGAATTGAAGAATTGTAGTTAGGATCCGTCTATTTAATTTTTGATAAACATGATACCTGATTTTTCTCTCTAACTTTAATATTTTATTTCCTTTTTTCTTAATCTTAATTCCTACATAAAAGTCGCTAAATATAGAAAATGAATTAAAACATGTGTCATAAGTCTATTGGTCTGGCACAGAGGGCACACCCCCTCTATTGGCACAGACGATCTGCACCCTTTTGTGTAGGATGACATAATTATTATTCTTTCGGATTTTGGAAATTTATTGAAATAAAATTACATGTAGACGCCACCAAATGTTGAGAGCAATGGGAGTAGGAAATTTGGGAGTCACAAATCATTAAGTGAATTGGACAAATTACTGCCAAGTGAGTCGGACAAATTTACTTGTCAAAAAATTTATATCATGTTTCTTTTTCGAATCTTTGTAGTTGGACGGCACACTGTGTACCGTATAGACTACTCATTCTCTATCACGTGGTGGCTTTTTGACTCCTTCAAGGTAGCCACTCGCCCATTTTGAAAGTCCCATAATCCTTGCTCTTAGAGTGGTCGACTTAGATTAGGAACCTGGCATCGATGCAAAACATGAGGACGAGACTGAACTTCACTAAATGTTTCCACACAACCACATTAGAATAGACAGAGGCATGTGCATATGATAAATGGAACCTTACATGTAACCCCTGGCCGAATCTTAATTCATGAACCTTGCATGTTCTGGTCACCTAATTGGGGAAAGAATTCACAGTAAAGCAGTTAACCATATAATTCTACACACAACTGGCAGAAAGTTGGTAATAATTGTAATACCCATGGCTGAATCAGGACTTTCTTATAACCCTGGAAAGGTTGAGGATCTGCAATGTGTTCTTTGCAGTTCCATGTCATCTGAATCGTATGAGTCTCATTTACGACTGACCACACGTTCCAGAGTAACAGGAGCTCCAGAGGTGGCATTTGATGATGGTCTGAAACTGCGGAATCATCCTTGTCACAAATGCGCTTCATTCAGTCCATCAATGCCTTCAGAGAGAGGTCTAGCAGAAAGCTACAGAGGTGGCATTTGCTGATGGCTCTGAAACTGCGGAATCATCCTTGTCACAAATACTTCATTCAGTCCATCAGTGCCTTCAGAGAGAGGTCTAGCAGATATTAGGAAATTTGCCGGATTTCCTCGCCATCTTAGCATGGAAGTCTATCTTCATTCCTAATAACGAGGTACAACATCAAGATTCTACCAAGGGAAGCAGCTGCCATTTCAGAAGACTCCAGTGATTTGAAACCCACTTGAGCTTTCTAGGAGAGGATATCCATGAACATAACTGCAGAAACAATACAGATATATTTAGCTCAAGTATCCAAAGAAGATCAAAATCAAGTATTCAAAGTGAATTGCAGCATACCAGCGTGAAATCGGTTTGAATGGATGATCCTAACCACACTTATCAGGAAGACAAGTAACACTTGTAAGAGTAACCACGCCATCATTAAGTCATACAATGGTGAATAGCTTGGACATATACTTCAGATGAGTAAGAAAAACAGTGAAGCAGTTCACTGGGATATTGTAAACATATGCTTGTGGTGTTCGAACTCCCATCCATTTTGCAAATTCGTAATGGTAACGCTCTGACTGTTCGGCCATCCTTGACAACGGTAATTTGATCACAGCAGTAGTCTGTTCCTGGAATGATTCTTGGTTCATCGAACTGCTAAATAACCCAAAAAAGACAACTCCCCTGAATTCAATGTTACCTACATCCACCAAATAGCACACATAAGTCAAAGTGCATGATAAAAGAGCAATACTAAAAGACAAGATTAATAGGAGTACCAGATTATCAGCAAGGGTACATACTATAACTAGGATAGTCAACAATGGAATATATCTCAAAATCCTAGGCAACATCATCGAGCAAATACTCCACGAGTATCATGATACACTAAATAAAGTCACTCATACATTTCATGTACAATTAGAATTTGAAAAATAATATATGAATGTTAAAAAAGATTCCACGCAGCGTTACTGCAGATGCCTATGTAGTCAATGGCATGTCGTTGAGTGATGATACGAGGTTGAAACTGCGTCAGCACCTATATAATCTACTAAATGATCAAATAAAAAGAAGTGCACCCTTTACTTAATCTCCGCAAATGAAATGTTATTCAACTAATCTTTGGTACGATGTAACAACGACAATGTAATCCATGAAAGATGAAACGCTTCAAAATCTAACGTAATAGCTGTACCCAGTCTCACCCATAAACTGATCTCCAAAACTTGCTGTGTATTCTGATCCTTTGGCTGCACTAAGAAAAACATTAAACAAAACCCCATTATGTAGCGCCACTAACAAAATGGTCAATAACAAAGCAATTTAGCTTAACCCAAAACAGAAAACACTACTACAAACTTGCACCGACAGTATACATACAATAAAATAAAAGCAACTTAAAACATATGCCAATAGCTTTAGGTTCACATACTCATTAATTCTGTAGAAACTAGAAAGCTATGAATATTTCTTCCAAAATGTAACGAAGATTACCAGTTTATATGTACTCATGGCAGCTGCTCGAAAGTATACTGACAGCTGCTGGTGTCCTCCATTTCAACTGGTGAAGGCACACTTCCCACACCCAAAATCTGCATACAGCCATCAGCGTCCAAGGATAAAATGTGGATTCTGCATTAAGAAAACATTTCAACCTCCATCAACTGACCTGTCATGTCCATCTCAAAATAGATAAGCTCCCATCCACTTAAACCAATAACCACTTGAAGCCTGTTAAAAGCAACCTTCACAATCGTTTTCTTCCAAGGAGTTTTCTACCCATTAATGTGACCATCCTCCCTTATATGCCTAACACCATTCAGGAGGGCTCGCATCAGAGAATCATCTCTGTGGACTACTGCACTATGAGAACCCCGCGCTCAGCAGGCAAGTCAGCTCGTCCAGGAATGACAGCCCCTGTACATCAGGGTAACCTTGGTCCTTGTAGCTAACAAAATTTTCAGCACAAACAAGAACAAGAATATTATCAATCAAATCAGTCTATTTTCTAGAGACATGATTAAGCCCTAAATCAGGCAGGGCTCATAACATATAAGATGCTCCTGAGCCTCATCAGCTGCTTGTGCAGTCAAATTCTGATCAGCTTCAGAACAATGAAGCTCAATTTTAGCAAAAATTGGGTCCTAAAAACCACAATCACAATAGTATGAGACTTATGAGCTTCATAAGGTGACGATAGCTAGCAGCAGTATCTCTATTCAATATTTTGTTTCTTACCAGCAGTAACCACAACCACAATTCTTCTGGAACCCAAATTTCCCGAATGTTTCTTGATTAATTTTATCAGATCAATTTCTTTTTTTATTATATACAAGAACAAGAATGACAATACGACCAGAATCAGAACCCTAACCGTATAATCAATAGAACAGTTTGGAGCTTACCGTTTCCACCAGGACGTATTAGATCGAGTACTTCACCAAAAACCATTGAAATTTTTTTGAAGTACGAGAAAGGAGGGAATGTAAAAAACTAGGGTTTATAATTTTTTTTGAAGTATGAGAGAGAAATAATTTGTGCGGACTGAAGAAGAACTATATGAGAAGCCCTAGTTAAGGCAGTGGCTTATTCTTCTGCGGTTTATATCTGGCGTCCTGGGTATGTAGTCTTAAGAAAGAATCAGTGACGAAGCAAAACTAAAGACTAAAAACCAAAAAAAAAAGTTAAAGATATGGTTTTAGTCCGTGGTGCGACTACGTTGAGGAGTAAATTTGGTGGAGCGTAACTCAACTGCGTCCGATATGGGGCGTAGTTGTTAAGTGCGTTTGGGTTGACGCAACTTTAAGTTACGCCGATGTTGGGCGGTGTTTAAATTTGCGTTTGGTGTGGAACGTAATCCGGAACTACGCTGACCGAAAAAAAACAAAATACGCCTGAATGGGACGCAAATTGAAACTACGCCTGATGGGGGCGCAAATTAAAACTACGCCTGCTGTGGCGTAACTTGGGACTACGCCTGATGGGGCGCAACTTGTGGTAACGCCTGATGGAGCGCAACTTATTGACTCCGCCTAATGGGGCGTAACTTGTGATAACGCTTGATGGAGCGTAACTCAGAATTGCGCCCCACCACACACTTGTCCCACACGTGCGTTAAACCCCTTCTCAAATCCTCTTCGTTATCATCGATAAAAAGAATAAACCCTTCAAGTGTTTTCATCGTTCACATCTTTTGTTTTCCATTCATACCTTCTTCTCTTCCTTGCGTCAATTTCTTCTCTTCTCTCTGTTAGATTGATTATCCAAGAAAACGTAGAAAGTTTAACTTTAATTTGGCCGTGATGAGGTATGAGATATAAATCTTTTGTTAATTCAATTTCATCAAATAAAGATCAAAATAATCAATTATTATGACTTTTTAATCGTATTAATTCGTGATTATAGATCAACCCAAATCCTTAAATTTTGTATTAGGTTCAGATCGAATTTGAATTTGTATTTGAGATTTTTTTTTATACCCCACTGTGTGATTTATTATGTCTAGTTTTAGGATGATTACTGTTTTTGAGTGATTATTGTTTGGGTAATTTGACTATTGTTTTGATTATTTTGATAAGGATTATTATTGTTCTTGGGTGATTATTGTTTGGTTAATTTGAATATTGTTTTGATTATTTTGATAAGAATTATTAATTGTTTTGGGTGATTAAAAGTTTGGTTAATTTGACTATTGTTTTGATTGATTCATCTCGTGATGCATACTATTTTGTTTATTGCATGTGTACGGATGTCGATTTCCGTGTTCAATAATCGCGTAAAGACGAACAAGAAACAAAAATCTTTAGCCAATGATGATTATAATTTAATCTCTAGTGGTCAAATTAAGGAGATTGATGTTCCTGGGTTAGGGAGGAGGTTTCCTGTCGTTGAAGATGATAAACCACACGCCTTCTACGGATATCATAGTTCTAGACAACATTAACTCTCGTATACACATCGTGGTAACTCTGCATTCGGTCATTACTCACTATAAGGTTATTTCTAGACTTAGTCCTAGAGTCAAATATATTATTGAAAGAGCGGGATGGGATAGACTATTGAACATGGAATTGGGAGAACCCCCCATGCCATGGTCGACTATATTGTGGAGAGGTTTTGGGATACTACGAATACTTTTCACTTCCCTTTTGGTGAGTTGGGTTTCACACCTCTTGATTGGGTCATGTTGATGAGGAGTGATTATTGGAGATGGGGTTGATGTTCCGTATGATTCTGAAAAGTATCAATTTGAATATGTCCGTGATAATATTTTTCCAGATATCCAAGATGACTCGCTTTGTGCAAAAGGCGCGTCATGGAAATCTAATTCAATTACAAAATAAATTTTTGAGTTCATATTTCGTACCCGAGAAAAATTACGTGCGGCTGAAAATGATAAAGTCATTGCTGAAAGAGTAGCAACTGCTTTTTTTATGTATGTTTTGGGACAATTTTTTTCTCTAATGCAAAGAACTATATTGATGCGGATGGTTAATTGCTTTTGACGATCTTGATACAATTGCCTCCTATGATCGGGGTGCGCCGCGCTTTTTCGAGATCGAGACGGATCCGATAGTGGTAGGAAGACGGAAGACACTAAGCGGGCCCTTCCGAGTATTAGAGGTAAATTCCTTTCATATACTTCTTCCTTTTAATGTTTAATTTATTGGGTTG
The DNA here is from genome assembly GCA_023531295.1 of Papaver armeniacum. NCBI lineage: Eukaryota > Viridiplantae > Streptophyta > Magnoliopsida > Ranunculales > Papaveraceae > Papaver > Papaver armeniacum. The sequence goes on along the minus strand of JAJJWW010017295.1, from coordinate 27,481 downwards.
AGAAAGAATCAATTTTTTGCTTAGTATTTTGATTTAGTTTTGGGGCTACGAATATTTGGGCATATGTGCACCCGAGATAGTCCAGCCTAAGGATGATCAACCAATATGGCCTAGAAGTAGTAGGTGGAAACCAAAGAAGAAGGTGGTTGATATTGTTCGTTGTAGAACTTTACTTAATAAGTTGACCGCGGACCAAGTTACATGGCAACCTTGGGAATCATGCAGACAAATCCTTGAATCTGAAATTGGAATCAAAACTTCCTTACTCTCAAACACAAGGGTTATATTTTCTTGGAATGGCGTTGTGAGTATCATTTAATGGTTTTTATGCATACTAATTTATTAGATGGCAATTACACCGTTATGATAATAACATACTAATTTCATGCATACTCCCTTACTAATTGCACAGCATAACATGTACCTTGGAGAAAGGTGTTGGAGACAAAACCATCCCACCTATGGTGTTCCCATATATCTACATACAATAGTTGGGGATATCGATGATAAACAAGGAAAACGCCTAATCCAGGAAGGTTAGGACGACGCAGTAGATATTGTGCAAGTTGTTTCGTATGATTTGTATATGCAATATTGGCGAAAGGTAACTAACTTTAAAGATTATGTAACATATCCCGATTGGGATGTTCCATTATATGGGTATGCGCATGACCTTCATAATCACACGATTCCGAAGCTCAATGAACATATACCTATTCCGCCTCAACATCAAATATCCCCGTAAGTATACGTTCGGTATTATATGTTTTTATTAAAAATAATATGTGCTCATTTTTTTTTTCAAAGGGGTCAAGAATGTTTTTCATTTTTTTTATGTGACAGGATGAATGTTATTCATTTTATCAAGAGCATGCGATTTCGGTCATCAATTACGTGATTTTACGTTAAATCTAACGAAGGAGCAATTGGACATGAGGAGGGCGAAAGATGCGAAATAGAAAGACTCGGACATCGAACCACATGTTAGAGGTACAACTCTCTCATTTGCATATGGCACCACATTCCCACCTCCCTTGGATTCGGTCAATTTTCCCAAACGATACCACAAACAGCTTGGAATACTATGGGACAAGGATCAGCTTCAACAATGGGACAAGGATCAGCTTCAACAATGTCGTCAGTTAATCCCACTGCCAGAGTCATGATGCCTTTTATCCCTCCGCGTTCGGCATCTTTGGAGGAGAATACAGATGATATGAATGGTTAATTTGGTCCTAATGAATTAAGATTCACTTTTACAGTGTATAGTCATTTCAAGTAAAGGTTAGACTGATAGTTGATGTCTTGGTTTTTTTTTCATTTTATCAGATAGTCATTAACCAAAAAAATTTTGGGTTAGAGTGACAAGTGAGTGGTCGACAAAAAACTTTGTTACAGTGAGTTGTCATTTCCATTTTGAGTGTACTTACCCATCTCACTACGAATCTTTCAAAGATGGCTACTTCAAAAGATCAAGAATCTTTTCAATGTCTCTTTCTTATTAAATTTTTTAAATTTAATGTCTTTTATCTCACTACTCACAAAAACACTTTATGTTTTGTTTATTAATATTTACTCTTGCATTTTCTTTATAAATTAGAGCGCCTCGTCTTCGCATCTACAAACCAACCAACATATTCAAGAGCAATTATAATGGAAAACTACGAGAACACCTCAAACTATTGTTCGTCAAAGTTCTTCTTCTTCTTCTTCTTCTAATAATAGTTTTTATTCCTCCGATGATGATGCAGTAGCAATTCATCAAAATAACATGGCTGTTAGTTTGGGTCTCCATGTTACAAATTCGTGCTGGCCTCAAACTCGTATCAAATTATGGAGAAATCGGGATGAGGGAGCTGAACTTCTATGGAAAGACTACTTTTGCCCGAACCCGCGCTTTCCACCTAATGTATTTCGTAAAAGATTTAGAATGCGTCGACAATTGTTTAATCGAATAGTTACGTGTTGCGGGAGTAAATCGTTATTTTGTTCAAAAGCGATGCTTGTGGAGTTATGGGATTGAATCCTCATCAAAAAGTAATAAAGAAGAATCCGAATGTTAGCTTACGGATGTGCGGGTGATGCAATAGATGAAGTACTTACGCATTGAGAAACAACTATTTTGGAAGCTACTCGTAGGTTTTGTAAAACTATTGTCCACTTGTATGGGCAAGAATATTTGCGTGAACCAACCGCCGGTGATGTTGAACTGCTCCTTAAGGAAAACGAAGGTTGGATTTCCAGGGATGCTGGGTAGCCTAGATTGCATGCATTGGAAATGGGATAAATGTCCGTCAGCAGAATCAGGGGCTTACACCGTGTATAAAGGGAGCGAAAGTATTGTGCCGGAGGCAGTGGTGTCGTATGATCTCTGGTTTTGGCATGCATTTTTTGGTATGCCCGGCTCAAACAATGATATTAATGTGATGAATCGTTCGTATGTTTTCCAAAGTATTGTCTCAGGAAAAGCACCACCAAAGGAACTTTGTGGTAAACGGACATTCATATGATATGCCGTATTATCTCGGTGATGGCATATACCCCGAGATTGCTACTATTATTATGTCCATTAAACATCCGTAAGGGAAAAATAAAATTCTCGTGGATGCAAGAGGGTGCACTAAAGATGTAGAGCGAGGATTTGGTGTTCAACAACAATTTGGAATCATCAAACAACCTCGCAAGAATGTGGGATCCAGATGTGCTTGCCTATATCATGAAAACATGTATTATTTTACATAATATGATAGTAGAGGATGAGCGTCTACCCGGTGACTGGCCACATATATATGAACAGCGTAGGAACCCATCACCAGTTGCTATATCAAGAGAAAATAGTGAAGCACTTTCCCAAATTAGAGCTCGAAGAACGTGGTCGTGCAATGCGTAACAAACAAACGCATATTAACTTGCGTGATGACTTGATCGAACACATATGGTCAAAATACGGGGATAGTTAAATAATTGGGCACAAGGATAGGTATAACTATTTTATTTTTAATAAAAATTGTATTATCTCTTCTCTATGTATTCATCGTCATATTTTAATTAATTACTGATGAGCATTATTAAAAGGGTTTTAAAAGTTAATTCAATCGAACGAAAATAATATTAAAATCCATAAATTACATAATAAACTGGAAAGAATAAAATTTAATATTTAAACACAATTCCACTACTAAACCTATTAGACATAATACGCCTTTGCTCAAGATTGGTTTCTCTTATTCCGCACAATGTCCGCCTTTAGAAGTTCGAAATACTCTCTTGTAAGGGATCCAATTCATCGAGATCCTGCATTATGATGCGTAATCAAGATCTGTCCATCGCCTTGGCTTGTTTTGCCGCTAACTCACAAATTTTTGCCGCAAACTCGGCTGCTCTTTGTTCCATCTTGAATTTTGATTGTGCTTCGTAGTGCGCATTAAAATGTTGTTGTTCTTGAATAAGTTGTCGCATCATTTCCTCTTGGGCCGTTGATTTTTTTTCTCACTGTTTTCTTTAGTCTTTCGCTTCTTTCTTTCCCAAATACTTAAAGGGTTGTCTCTTCTCTATGTCTCCTATCTCACCGTCATTAACGCGGTCGGATGGAGTTCCTTGATCATGTTCTTCCCCATCCTCTTCGGTCATTCTCTATAATTTTCCTCATCGTGCGTTGTGTCAAACACAAATGTTGAGCGTCGATTATATTTTATATTTTCCAACATATATGGGTAGCACTCTTCGTGCTTAAATGGCTTCCCATCATTACAATCCTTGAACCCCGCAGACCTTGCTTCTTCGAGCTATTATTGTTTTCGATAACGAGTTTAGTTTATGTGCAAGTAAACAATACAAAATAAGTGTTACAAAAATTGTAGAAAACTTACCGCCCTTTCGTGACCCCATCCAAAGATGATGTTCACGTTCTATTTCTCCCTCTTTGCGAGAGAACAAAGCCACATCTTTGCTTATTCCCCTCGAAATCGTTTTTGCCACGACGTCCAAGGCCGCTCGCTTCTTAGGTAATAGTTGTTCAATATCATGTTTGATGCGACTCCATAATTCCACTTCGGATTGATCGGTTCCAACACCGGATCTTGAGATATTGATAAATGAATTTTACACATCGTTAAATCTTCGATTGTTGAAAATTAGACCTCGAGGAATTCGTGTTGCCATTAACTCGAGTTCAATGAAAAACTCGGAAACTAAATTGAAAGACAATGGAATGAGTTAAATGAAAAAACTATTAAACCGGTTTCAAATACAATACAATGACTCTTTTCTTGTTGGGAAACATAGATTGAATAACTCTCCGTATTTATAGATATACGGGGCTGCAGCTTTTAGTTTCCAACGGTCTTAAATGGCCAACGCTCTAAAATTTCCAACGTTACAAATTTCCCAACGGTATTACAAATAATTTGAAATTTTGAAAATACCGAAAATGGTGGTTGAAATTTCGAAAACATATGAAAAACGGTGAAGGATGGGCGTAGATATAAATTGCGCCCATGTAGTAATAAAGGTACTTATAAATGCGCCACATGCATTCAACGAGCGTAACTTATAATTGCGCCCATGCATTCAACAGCGTAATCTTCTAATTGCGCCCATGCATTCAACAGGCGAACTTATAATTGCGCCCATGCATTCAATAAAGCGTAACTTATAATTGCGCCAAAGATTCAACAAAGGGTATCGGTGATTGCGCCGACTACAAAGTGACTTTAAAATCACGCCTGGCCGGATGTAACTTGTGACTACGCTTGAATGAGGCGCAATATTATGGTTCCGCTTGGTATCGAAGCAAATGTTAATTACGTCCCACCGGGAGTCTAAAGTTGCGTTTCAATCGGGCGTAGTCTTAAAGTTACGTCTCATTAATGACGAATTACAAATTTACGCCCCCAATCGTGCGTAGTCTCAAATTACGCCAGACTATAACCAAACCAAAGACCAAATTTGGTTTGGTTTTTAGTTTTAGTCTGGGATTTACTCTTTACTCCACTCGATAGTGTCTCTGTTTTCGACCAAATTTTTAGTTTTGGTCGATGACTGTGGTTGCTCTAAGGTTTCGCGCTGGATAAAAGCAACTTAACATGTGGATATGGATTGCCGGGTGATGCTGCTTTATATTGTGACAGATCAATAAATACGCTTATTTAGCTAGTGATTTATCAAAATAATGTAAACAAATTAAAAATAAAATAAAATGTCTTGGAACAAAAAAATAAATAAAAAACAACAAGAAATCTAGTGATCTTAAATAAAAAAAAAAATCAAAAACATAAATAAAAAGGAACAAGATGACATAGTTCGAGTCGTGGTTGCTCCAGCGATAGATATAGTTCAAGGATCAGGTATGCCGACATAGCCATTGGGGCCATATTCTGGGTTAGACATCCAATACCTGAGATACGACGAATTATAAGCTAAAATATCAACCTTCAGCCCGTTGTTGCAGTCGAGGAGATTACCGCTGATGAAATACTGATGTCCATCTTTTGTTATCGGAATTGTGTCGCTTCCCGCTGTTGTAGGCCAGCAGTGGAGCCGTTGCGTTACATGATTCGAAATCGGAAGCGGTCACTTCTAAGACATTAGTAGTGTTACGATCATAGACGAAACGGAGACTATCATCACCAACTAGAAAGGTTGGTACCAACTCCCAATCAGTGTAATTAAACCCGGACTTACCCGACCAACCAGCAGCTTCACCAACATTATAAACAGTAGCATCCACCACCATGAGAGGAACCCCGAGCATAAGTACCAACGAAAGGACGAAAAGTGTTTTGAAACCCATTACGAATGACGGAAGAAAAAAAATAAATAATCAGAGAATAAGGTAAGCTAAAGCAAATTCGAAAGAGGAGAAGAGATGAGATTGTGCGTGAAGAATAAGCACTGGGCAATGTGGTATATATAGGGCATAGTTTTTGAGATGATTTGTATTGTTATGCTCTAAAACGGATTCATAATTCCAGTTGGTTTCTACCCGGAATAATACTTGCTGTGCTCTAAAACGAATTCTGGTTGTAGTAGGAAGAAAGAAAAAAAGAAAAGCGGTGCAATTTCCGTCATGAAATCATAAAGAAGGCACTAAAAAGGCACAAGGTGAAGAAAGCCCAAGACCATCGACAAAGTTGAAAACAGAATTACTCTCGGTGTTCCTTGTCCGCTTGTTTTTCGTTTTTCGATTATCAATAAGCATCCGAGTCGAAATATTCGACCACAAGTTAATTTCCTGGTAAAATAAAGCTCTCTTAATCTCAGTAGGAATACAGACAAACGAAGAAAAGCCCAAATATGAATTTGCGCAACAAGGTTCAGGAGGAATTAATCTGTGGCTTATAATCCTTTATAGTATCGGCCGCCACGGCACCAATTGATATTCCCCGACCAGCTAAAGCAGCTTCTTTCCGCTGTTTTGGATCATTGAGATGATTTCTCTCGACTGGCCAACAACACCTGCTTCGACACTGAACGCAGCACTAAATACTCCCAGAACCCGTCTTTCAAACAGCAAACAGAACCCGTCTTTCTCACGCGTTCTTCCTTATGCAAGTAAGAACCGTTACACCCATCTAGGAGTATTTCTAATGTCTTCTAAAACCTTCACCCACCAATTTTGCTTTGACTTGAAAACCCCAGACCAGATATACGTAGTTTGAGATAAAGAAACCAAAACTCATTTCCAAGTTTCCCTGCTGCAGAACCAAACACGAGTTGACCCAAATCTCGAGCCCATGCCCAACACCAGCAACGACAATATAAATCTACCATTCTTCGCACTTCAACTTCTCACAGCCATTATAGCCACGGGGAGCACAACAGCTCTTAGTTTATCACAGAACCATATCCAAATAAATCCAGAACGATGAGTCTATGATACTAAATTTGTTGCTGCAACTTGAAGATGATAATGTCGGTATTCCACATACCCTCCAAAATAGAATTCCTCGCCTAAAGCAAGTGAAGCCATGCATGATAGCAACCACGAAAGTTTCCACTGGTTGATAGACAACAACAAATGCTGGGCCTACCCTGTCAATATACCGACAATTTTGTCAACAATAGTGGTCAAAACAATTACTCCCTCCGTTACTTTTTAATGCGCGGGTTCTATAAATAAATGTTACAAAAAATATATTTAAGCTTTCCCACCGAAAAGTCAAATATTACTTTAATTTTTTTAACCACTTTTCTTTTAACTTCTTTTAACGATGTGTGATGTTATGTGGACCATTTCAATTATTTCTTTGGGTGACAAGTGTCATGGACCATCTCACTTCACTTCTTTTATCAAGTGTCTAGAGGACCACTTTCAATGATTAGTTCTCATAATTTCCTTAATTTTCTCAAAAAATGAAACTGGCCTATTAAAAAGTAACGGAGGGAGTATATATGACCAGTGGCTTGGTCGTTATCATAACTCGTTGGCTGGGACTCAACCGACCCATGATCCATCGACTCTCCGGCACGTATCCACAAAAAGGCAGTCGACCTGGGTCTAAATCAGAATTCACCCTATCATCTATGCTTGCTGAGGCTTAAACACTGTTAAAGCCTATTAGTTAATTTTTTCCATTTTAATAATTATTACTATCTTACTTTTTGAGTTAATTAGTATTTGGGTCTTAGATTTTGGTATAATAGAGGATTTGGGTCCCAAATTTGTCCAATTTAGTGTTTACGTCGTTGACCCCGTTAGTCGGCTACAAGTATTGGTCAAGCCGTTAGCAGAATTAACACCCGTTAAAATTTATATTTACACATTTGCCACAGTGTCACCTCCGTATTTCATTTCCGCCACCTCCACAATAAACTTTGGTTTTAATTCTTTCCTTACTTATATATGAGAAATAAGCGATCACCTTCCTATAACCCGATCAACTGATATTATAAAAGATTAGGGCAAAACAGAATTGGGGGAAATCACGGCAGAAAAGAATCGATTGATTCTAAGATGATTAAAGCGTTTTTCCATCATAGCCTGTTGCTTATGTTGTTAATTGTACAACAATCGGTGATATGACAAAAAAAAAAAAAAAAAAATCCAAGTAAGTAATATACCGATTTTTGTTAATTAACTTGGTCGATTTACTTATTTTTTGATTTAGGATGTTTCTGAGATGTAATTATTGTAACTGATTCGTGGGTGTTATTGTTAGTTCTACACATAGTCATATGGTATGGTTTATTTTTCTAGATGGGGTTTTGTTTGTGGAACTGTGATGAATGGGGTTGATAGAGATGCTTCCTTTTGAATTTGCTTAGTTGAATCTGCAGTTGGTGACAATTTGAGCTCGAAGGTATGGTTAATCCTATGGCGCTAATGCAAGATGGATTGCACCAAGAATATTTGGGTACACGAAGGACCACATTTGAACCATTCCATCACCTATTCAGATAAGAATAACGAGATTTATAGAGATGCTGCTTGATGGTGCGCAAGAAAGGGAAATTCTATATGCAATTGACCTACCAATGGATCTCAGTCTTGTGTTTATAAGGCTTATGAATGATCAGAAATGTGTAGTTTGCATGGAATATGAGACCAGCAAAAGATATTCCTTGATGGAGAACACCATTACCAGGTCCTTCCCATCAATTTTGTCAACAATAGTGGTCAAAACAATTATATGATCAGTGGCTTGGTCGTTATCATAACTAGTTGGCTGGGACTCATGCAACCCATGATCTCCGGCAAGTATTCATGCAATAACGAAAGGTAGTCAACCTGGTTTGATGTAGGACATCTCGGTCTTAGTCTACAAGTTATCTTATTTCCTTTTTAGTATTTCTTTTTATTTAGAACTATAGTTATTTTAGGTAACGAGTAGCCTATATAACCAGGCATACGTTTGTCTTAGAGTAATGAATTTTATCAATCATAATATTATCATGATATTATCATCTTATTATTCGTTTATACGAATTCTCTTTTAATCTTTTCTTAATCTCTTTATTAATTTCGTCTATTTCTCATCTCTTTATTCCCTCGCATCCCTAGCAATCTCCTTATTGCATTCTTCTCACTATCGTTCTACATTATGGTTCTAAATCAGAATTCACCTTATCATCTGTGCTAGCTGGGGCTTAAACACTGTTAAAAACTAGTAGTAGTTAATTTTCTTTCCATTTCTATAATTATTGTATTACCTCATTTCCGGTTAAGTATGGAAATGAGGTTTTTTTCTTTGAAACATGATTTTTGTCATAATTAATTGGCGAAACGAGATTGTTGTTTTTGAAATATTTGTTCTTTAAACGTAGTTGATTTACACGTTTTCTCTAGACTTTTCTTCTTCACGCTATATGAACCAACTTTTGCAAACTCTATTTGCTCTAGACTATTCTAACTTCAAACATTAAATAATTATGTTTAGTTTACACAATTCCAAATTCTAAAAATATTTTAACACAACGATGAATTTCTGAAAATGAAAAATATTAGAATTTTAAAATGAAAATTCATCAGTTGAAAAAATACCTTAAGGATATCAGAGAAAACTAAAGTCAATAAATTACTGTATCGCTATTATAAAGAGAACTAAAGTATTGTTGAAGTTAAAAGGAGTATTGATGGTTGGACAAGTTTATATGAATCTGTCAACAATAAGATTTCATCTCTCGGACACGATGAAAGCCAAATGCGCAAAACAGGGGGCATTCATAATTTAAAGAACAAATGAGCACTAAAGAAAGGATTCGGGACACGCTACTTCAAAGGCCTGGTTCAGAATCTTCGAACTTAGTTATGTTTTGTTAATTACTAGGATATAACCCGTGCCGTAACGGCACGGGCTTGAGTATTGCTACTTCTTACTTTCTTAGTGCGATTTGTTGTTTCTTTATTTGATGCACAAAATAAGCTTCCTTGGTTTTTTTTCTCCTGTGTCACTTTACCACACGTTCTAAGTAAAGAGCGTCCAATTATGCAATGTTTCAAAGAAAATGAATCGGTATCCCGTTGTCCAAGAACTTGTCATAGAAGTTGTATTTTTTCTTCTACACTGGAACTAAAAGGATATTTACTATCTAAATGATACATTTGACCTGTTTGGCAGTTGCAGGTGGATCCAAATATAATATGTGAGGCTTTGTGATGATAATGAGGATCACCATATCGCCATTTTAGTTACAATGTGTACCGGGTATTTGCTCAAGGTGATATACAATGTGATGTCATTTTCTTTCACATCACATAGGTTTGAGCAGGCAGACTCATGACCATATGATGACGGTCATAATTATTTAATTGTATTAGAGTATAACCTCCATTTCAGAAAGCATTGAGACCATATAAAATTATTCTTATATAGAGTTTTTACTCACGCGATTTTTGTAAAGATTTATAAGCCAAACGGGACCGGAATTTTAAAATTATATGTGGAGTTTATTGTTTTACAAAATCTTCTTCTTACACTTAGCTTATTGTATTATGATTTCCACCTTCTACTGCAACCCATTAGACAGACTGACATATTTCGTCAAACGTAGACTGACATCGTTACATATTTCGTCAAACACACGTATCCTGATTCAATACCACATCCCAATAAATAAGTATGACAAATGATCCAAAACCAAAAGAAAGGAGAAGGAAACTGTAAATGATATCAGCTAACTACTGAGTTAAAATGAAACTGAAACACTAACTACTAAGTTAAAATGAAACTGTAAATGATATCAACTACAACTGTAGCAATCTAGAAGGGCTTATGCCACATTGGGCCGATGGGCTTCCTAGTAAAAAAAAATTGAACTTTGAACTGTGAAAAGTATCTCACTTCAAATTTATCATACTCCCTCCTTTTTTGGAAAAGAGATAATTTCACTTTTTCATTTTCGCCTATTTTTAGGCTAAAATGAAAAAAGTGAGTTTTTTTTTTTTTTTTTTACCCCAAAAACAGAGGGGGTATTATGTAACAATTTCCACAGTTCAATTCCACTCTAATTGTTATAAGCATTTATATATTAAAGGCATCTATATAATATGATAGGCGAAGAATCTCAATGTCTAAAATAATTCAAGCACAAATCATGTCAAAAGAAATGAGGCTTTTACTTATGATAATCAAATCCTAAAGTTTTCAAGCAGAAATCATGTCAAAAGAAATGAGGCTTCTACTCATGATAATCAAATCCTAAAGTTTTGCAGTTGCAAAAATCGAATTAGCTCACTCGACACGGGTAATAATGTAGGCATGGTGGTGGGTACGTTGGAAAATTGTCTCGGGCCGTCGTTGCGATACTTCACGGCCGATCAACTTCTGAACATTCTATAAAAAAAATCACTGAGTTGGCAGCTTGGTTTAGAGGGTTGCTAGTACGGATAAGAGGAGAATATGAACAAAGTTGCTTGTTATCCTGTGTCTCACAATGCCTAAATTTACAATATAATAAAAATCGAAGTTGCATCATTATTTATATCAAATTCGTAAATTACAGTTAGATGTACTTGCAATATGAAATGAAGTGCATAATGGAGGGGGTTCTCCTATAGCATTTTTAATAATATAATAGACTACGAACTGAACTTCCTGCCACTTTCCATGGCCGTCTGCGTTGTTCACGTGTAGTTAGGTATCACACATCAAATTTTATACAACTATTTGCATTGTTCAATTCCATTCTATTTATTAGAAGCATTTATACAATCTGATAGGTGTCGAACCTCAAGGTTCAAAGTGTTTCTAGCACAAAGTGACGCCAACAACAGAATAATAAGGGAACTTAATAACCACATAGACTGACCTGTATCTCTCTTGGAAAGGTGGAACGAAATAACATGGCCTGCCTTGCACCTCGTGGAGACATGTACATTTTATCAACAATCTTTCTGATTTGTGGCTCAAATCCTATATCTAACATTTTGTCAGCCTCATCTGGAAACAAATACATGATCATCTGTAACGACACCGTAGCCCTTTCCAGCAAATCCCAAATCCCCAGGATAGGCACAAAAATATCAACAACCCTTCAACATCACAGCAAACTATATCAGAGAAGTGGTCGATCTCGGTTAAATTGCAAATAAGACAACCATGTCACCTGCGTCATCATGCCTGTTAAACATGCTTTCATTTCATTACACCAAGCAAAAAATACGCATACATCTTCATTAAAACAAAACAGGAAATATAAACTATGATTTGTGGGTGATGTCTAAAACATCAAGGAGCATAGTCCATTCTCAACCAAATTCAAGAAGCATATAAAACAAAGATGGGTGAGATATCCTCAGGTGAAGCTGCTTAACAATCATGGAAAAGTTGGTTAAGACATGCTTAAAGTACCAGCACTAATCATTAGGACATGAGGCTGTGTTACGCAACAAATTGGCTACAATGAGAGAAGAATCGTAAAAAGAAAATTACTATAAGGAAAAAGAGTCACTTTATTGATTCAACACCATGTAAACTCATTAAACACGTGAAAATGGGAATTCTATCAATCTCAGTTTTTCATCGTCAAGATACGAATATTTTCTTATTCGACCTTACCATTTTCATGTCTAAGAGCAGCGGTATCCGCTTATTCATGTAGTGACCTTACCATTTTCATTATCAAGAGCAGTGGTATCTGCTTATTCATGTAGTGAATTCACTGGAAACATAAGATTCAATCTTAACTCAAAAATGTAGAAGATCTTGTAATACACAAAGTGAGCTTGGTTACCTTCATCTGGGCTCTTCTGTTCTGGCGAGGTTAAGAGCTAAATGAAGTACAACAATTGTATTAGGATTCATGTAACCTCCTCCCTTCACTCTTTAAATTCTTAATGTCCACCATCACAATTAAACCTAAAATCCCAGCTAATTTAGAGGGGGAAAAAAATTTTATGCAATTTGTTCATATAATCAAAACCCTTTATTAGAAATCAATTAAAACATTTAAAAACAAAGAATTCAGAAAAAAAAAAAAAGTGGTAGAATTACCTTGTTCTTCACAGAAAAAAAAAAGTGGTAGAACTATAATTCATTTCTTTAATCGCTGATGTTTCAATCAGCAAACAAAAACGCATTAACGGTAAGTCTGATGTTGTGTAAATAGAGCCTCTAGTTTATATTGAACAGTTGATTCAAAGGGTTTTTCTTGGTTCTTGGGTGCATAGTTGAATGATGAATCGAACAATTTCTCTCTTTTTCTTAGTTTTCTTTTTTGGACAACAATAGGAAATTGTTATATTCATTATTTTCTCTCATTTCTCTCATTTTCGGACAAAAAATTGGCTAAAATGAGAGATGAATTTAAGGTAGATGAATCGAACAATTTCTCCATAGGAAGACGAATCAAAATGTTTTAACCCTAGTCTGAATCAACCGAAATAAGAATTAGTGATACCTGTGATAATAGATATTTTGGATGTGAAAACATTTTCCATCTTTAATCGCTCTAGAGTAACGCCTTAGATAAATGAGATTCATTAACTGATCGCTCCCGAAGAGTAACGCCAGATTTACTGGTGAACATTTCAATGAGATGAGAAATGCTGTAACGGCTCGATCTCGACCGTTCCTTATCACCCAAAAGTGTAGACGTCCGTTCGATTTGGTTATAGGATGGAACATATTCGGAAACACATAGCAGTGGCTCGATCTGGGCCGTCTTTTATGAATCGAAAATGTAAATCACCATTCGCGAATCGATCATGACCTTCCTTTATATGTCCCAACTGTAGACGGTCGTCCAATGGGAAAAACACCATTGTCCCTTATAATATAGATTGATGTTAGAACTTATTTATGTTTTTCTAAGAGATTTTTAATGTTGGTTTGATTAAACTTATTAATGAAATACTTAACCATTTATAATTTTTGATAATTCACCTATAATATATTCTTTTCTTTATATATGTTATATGTTTGTTAAAATGTAAAGCATAATCCCTTATATATGATTTATCCGTGAAGCTCCCATGGTATTCATCTATGACTTAAGCATGTAAATCATAATCCTTTACATATATACATCTATGAGCCTTTTGTTGCACAGGTTCTTTAAACCCGTCCTTGCCCTTCACTATTACCACCTAATTGTTATCATAACCTTTGAAATTCTAATGTGTATATCTGAGTTGTAGATTTCCGTTTGTTGGGTTTAAGCTTTAAGGTTTTTTCCTCCAAATTTGTTTTCCAGCTTCAGGATTGAGCTACTTTTATCTACAAAATCTGTTAAAGTTATTGCTAAATATTTGAAGGGAAATTACAACGAAAGCATGATGTTGTTGTTATCAGGTAATCTGCAGGTTGGCTTAATTATTTAACCAAGAATTGCTTTTTGATTTGTTTATGATGGAAGAGATGATTTTTGTTTGTCAGGTCTAAATGTGATAATTTGAAACATCATCAAAAATATGCCAAAATAGAAATCTACAACAAATAAACAACAAAATTTCCACGGTAAGTGGACTACTAATAAAGAGAACCTAGATTATTATGTGAAACAACTTGAATGGTACTAAGATTGAAAAATTCACAATATAATAAAAAAAAACACAAGACACAAGAAGTTTTGTTAACAATGTTCAAGTGTCAATCAATATAATCAATAACCAAAGGTTGGATTCACAATTGATTGAACTTAGAATCGCACAACCTATGATATTTCAATTATATAAACAAATATAATGCGAAACTACTTAGTTGTTCAAAAGAAATAACAACAAACCGATTTTAGAAAATAACACTCAAGTATGCAAATAGGTACACCACAAGTTTTGCTAACGAGGAAACCAATAACCAAAGGTTGGATTCAATGATTGAACTTACGCACAAAAACCCCAGGACCTAGTCCAGTCCAGATTTGAACACCACACTGTATTAAGCCGCTACAGACACTAGCCTACTCCAAGTTAACTTCGGACTGGACTATAGTTGAGCCCTAACCAATCTCACACTGATCAAGGTAAAGTTGCTCTCTTTATGTCTCTGAATCCCACTAGAACTCTACGCACTTGATTCCCTTAGCTGATCTCACCCACAACTAAAAATAGCTACGACATAAAGTCGAACACTTGATAAACCAATCTGTCTCACACGGAAAAGTCCATTGAATAGATAAATCTGTCTCCCACAGATAAACCTACAACTTTTTGTTCCGTCTTTTGATAAATCAAGGTGAACAAGAACCAATTGATATACCGGACTTATATTCCCGTAGAAAATACTAGAAATATCAATCACCTCATAATAATATTAATCGTATGATAGCGAAACAAGATATTGTGGAATCACAAACGATGAGATGAATATGTTTGTGACTACTTTTTATCTTGCCTATCGGAGATTAAATCTCGAGCCAATCTTAGAGAAGATAGTACTCAATCACGATAGATAACAGCAAGATCCGAACACGCAACTACAAATAAAACAGTTGGGTCTGGCTTCACAATCCCAATGAAGTCTTCAAGTCGTTAACCTACAGTGTTTTAGAATAACCTAAGGTTAAAGGAGAATCGACTCTAGACGCAACTAGTATCACATAGGAGGTGTGGGGATTAGGTTTCCCAGTTGCTAGAGTTCTCCTTTATATAGTCTTCAAATCAGGGTTTACAATCAATGTTACCTTGGTCACAAAGCATTCAATATTTACCGTTATATGAAAACCTGATTAGACTCAAGCTAATATATTTCAAATGTTAGATCGAACTTAGCTTGTTACACACAAATGAAAATTGACTTCATTTAGATATGAGTAGCCATACCTAAACATGTGCACCTTTGTTGGCTCAACAATAGTTAACCGAAGTTAGCCATATGAACACTTTCATATCAACCATATTCATCTTAACTATAATTAGTTCAAATGATTCAAATGAAACTAGTTCTAGAGTTGTTCAATTGTTTATATTCTCATAGAAGTATACAAGACACAATTGAAGCAAAAATGATTTTGATTCAATCGAATCAAGTCATGAACATTATAGCCACGGTTTGCAAAAGATTGCATTCCTTAATATATAAATGTATTAGTTCTTGAACAAACCGATTTTAGAACATAACCCACTCAAGTATGCAAACAGTTAAGCATACCTTAGTTGCCTGAATGAGTTCGGATTCTCCAGTACGCGAACTGGTGCGCATACCACAAACTCAGTAAAGTCCCGGAACTTGAACCTCACGCTAGTACGCATACCGGTATGCGTACTGAGTTCTCGGACCTTGACTAAACCAAACAATACGCATACGGGTATGCATACCATGGTTCCTAGACTTGGATTACACATATGCAAGTACGCATACTGTGCTTATATCCAATTGTTCTAAACTCTCATTTCAACCATAGAAACATTCGACAATAGATGTTTCATACAAACTATTAGCTTCAAAGCAATTTTCAAGTGATCGAATGATCAATACGAAACATTCCGAGTCTACATCAAATGATTGTCTCACACAAATCATGTAAGAAGTTACCAAGCGATTTTCACATGATCATCTTTTAACTTTCGTCAAGAATATAAGATGAACTTGGTTAAAGCGAAAGCTTACTAACACATATTTCGAGAAATATGTAAGCGATTTAAACTTAACTCGAAATATCAAATGTGTATAATCGAAGTCTATATAGCTATACGACTTTTGTCTCAAATAGGAGATAGACTAGATAGACTTTTGAGTGATAGATGAGTTCAAGTCTCCACATAGATTTTGTTGATGAAGTTCCACAAGCCCCCCTTAGTAGTTCTTCATCTTCAATCGATGAACGCCGTGAAGTCTAATACTCAACTACACTTTCTATCCTAATCCGAGACTTAGCTATAAGCAAACTAGAAATCCAGACTTATAGTTTTGGCAACTAAACTTGACAACAAATCTTGAGATAGCAACGCTTGCGAGTTCGACCAAGCAGTGCTCTAACAATCTCCCCCTTTGTCAATTTTAGTGACAAAACTATCAAAACATATGGAATACAAAACAAATAAACTTTGCAGCTCTCAATCCACATGCTTGATTTCCTTGGTTCTTCAATATTACTCGAAATCTTCGTCACTTCCAAGTACTCTAGTGATTCTAAATGTGTTCAACTCAGCATCATAGTTGTTGAAGACCCGTAGCTATAAAAATGAGAAAATAGAAGCTCTCAATCATTGTAATACAATGTTATCGTATTATTACACAACATCAAAGTCCAATTATATTACAACTTTGACAACAATACTATGGTGATATGTATCACTCCCCCTTAGTCAATACTTCATCTCACATGAAAACCACTTCCCCTTACATAATGATCCGTAAACCATATGTATTTATAGTGTGAACTACATTATTCTCCCCCTTTTTGTCAATAAAATTGGCAAAGGTACGAAAACTAGTGGGATCCTAATGAAATTTCCATAGAGATACTTCATGACCAAAAGAATATATCAACTTTGTTTAGATGCAATCATATAGCCGAAACTAAATGCATTCATCAATGAGTTGATAAAGATACAAGAAAACTCCTACAATATTCCACAAAAGAAGACTCCCCACAAAGATTTGGCAATTAAGCACAAGTTCAAATAAGAAATTTCCCCCATAAAATGTCATTCCCGAAAGAACAACAAGAGAGACCTTACTTTCACAAGAAAAGAAGGATTTCTTTGGACATTAACAAAATACATGAGACATGAATTTGTATCCAAAATACTCAATTAAATTAACCACAAGAGAACCCATGATTAATTTAATCAGAAATGCTCACATAAGAAAACTTATGGAGCCGCACAATATATACACAAAGATGTGGATCAGGGAAAGATCAATACTGCGGAATATTCAAAGATTCATTCTATTTTTCATCAATATTTGCATAGAGACATGTAATAGACTTAATCTTTGTAGACAAAAGTTCATCCTATCTTCCATCAATATTTGCATAATGAAATAATAGGCTTAACTTTTGTTGTCAAAAGTTCATTCAATCTTTTATCAATATTTGCATAATGACATATGAAAGACTTAACTTTTGACATATACGGGACAATCATAGTTCACGGACGCAAACACACATATCCCATAACAAGTTGCAATATATGAAACCATAAAGATTAATACTATAAAATCATCTTCCAAATAAACTTTAGAATTTAAATAAATAAATCTAAAAACATTGCAAGATGAAAAACATTGGCAATAGCTATGTGTCCTCACAATAATGGCTATTCCATTATCCTTCTTAAGACACAAGAATAAATTCTCATAAGAAGTTTCCTAGACAGAATTGAATAAGATAAGAGAGAGAGAACTTTAGGCATCATCTTCATCATCGGAAACCAACAAGGTAGCTTGAATAATATCCATGTCTTCCTTGATTTCGGGGAACTTGGTGGCAAACACACATAATTGTTCTTGCACACATTTTACCTCGGAATTAATCTTACACACACCCTTGTGAATTTGATGAAGAAGACTCAAGGTGGTAGAATCACAAGAACCATCAACGGTATCACATCTTTGTCTCTTGCAAGTATTCTCCTTCATACGTTTGAAGGTACAAGGACGAACAAGCTTGGGAGTTCTAATAGAGTTTCCAATAGGAGCAATGGAGTAAGTGCGACAAATTTGATCATTCAAACAAGGAAGGCCTAACTTCTTGTTGGAAGACGTCATCGAAATCATTTGAAGAATGATAAGTCCACAAATGTCGAGACTTTGAGTACTCAATACAAGGAAATAGACCAACTCCGCAACTAGTTAGCAATTCGGTGAATAATTCGCGAACTATTCCGAATCAATGCGTTTCGCGAATTATACGCGTCCGCTCCTAACTCCGAACCTAATACGCGTGTAATATGAGTTTGTCGAATAATCCGCGAATTATTCGTGGATCCGGATAGTTCGTCCATCTGATTCGTTGAGAATTTAAAGAGGTTTGACTAGGTCCGGGTCTGACTCGTCCGCATCCATTATCTTTTTCCTTTACAAAAAAGGTTTCTCCTAACTCCGAACCTAATACGCGTGTAATATGAGTTTGCCGAATAATCTGCGAATTATTCGTGGATCCGGATAGTTCGTCCATCTGATTCGTTGAGAATTTAAAGAGGTTTGACTAGGTCCGGGTCTGACTCGTCCGCATCCATTATCTTTTTCCTTTACAAAAAAGGTTGAGACTGTAGGGAACCGAACCTAGGTCGCCAGGCTCACTAGACTGAACACCAAACCACTATGCCAAGCATTGGTTTTGGTTAAATGTTCAATGTATTTCGGCTATAATGATTTACTTCATATTAAAATATATTTCTCACCATAAAAACCATATATGCATATGTAAATTAGTCATTTATTGTTATAAATACTTATTAATTATTATATATGCCAGTCGAATTTTGTATACCGAACTCATATCTCAAAAACGGATTATACACGTACGTATACCGTTCCGAACTACTACCGTACCACGAACCGTTGACCGGATTCTTGACCGAATTTGATTTTTACAAATCCGAATAATACCCGTACGTTTGTCGTTCCGTACGTATGCCGTATCCCGAATTGCTAACTAGGCTCACGACTCCACCGAGAATTCTCAATTGTGGAGGGACAAAGATCAGATATACCAAGTTTTCCAAAGGCCATCAAGGCAAGACTATGATAATTAGTAGGAAATTTTCCATTGATCCAATCAACACTTTTACCACAAAGACCATTAGAAATGGTTTGGTCTTTCTTCCTTGGTCTAGGAAGGCAAAAATTACCCAAAGAGGTTTTGGTAATTCTTGAAATCAACTCTCTATTAATAAGAATCCTTTATCTATTTATCATTGTCTTGAATTCCATGTCAACAATATCATCATCATGGATGTTAGCATATAAAATTCTTGTTAGAGTGTCAAAACCTTCACCAAGACCATTAAAGATGTTTCCAAGATTAAATTTTTCAAAGCAAACCAAATCTTCTTTATGACCACTAACCATATCCAATTTATTTTCTAGAATAAATCCACTAGAAGAAATTCTTTCAAAGATCTTACTACTAGAATCATCGATAAATCTAATTCTAATAGAATCTTGATTTTGAGATATAGTCATGCTAGAAGATGATGAATCCAAATTTTTTGAAACCTTCTTTGAAACCTTGAAATTTCCCATGAGACCTAGAAATTGAGAGTACAAGGAGAAGGAAGAACTTACTTGATATGCTCCTTGAAGATAAGGAAACACCTTAGTCTCTTTTGAATCTCCAAATAAGAGTTTTAATGGAGATAATACATGAAACCTAGAATTGTTCACGTACGCGGACTTAGAAGGTGAAGAAAAATGGTACGCGTACCGTACTTCTTATACACCAACAAAATGGGCTTGTACCTGTTCATGAACCGTGATCCGCAAAAGGAATCAGGATTTATTAAACTGTTTAACAGCCAAGGTTCGCATAATGAAAGGATCAGTATAGTGCAGTCGAAGGATAGTAGAAGACAACTACATCACTTTAATTTACCATGGATCGAAAAGAAAAATATTAACCAAATCACAAAAAAAAAAAATCAGACCGTTACTTGCCCCATCTCAAGTTATATACAAATGGGGTAGAACCAAGCTTGTTACCAAGAGGCCAGATGTGCAGAGAGATTCTCATGCAACTTTTCTGGTTGATATTTGTGAAAAGTACCAGAAGTATAATCATAGAAATGATGATACTCAATGTTAATAGAATTTTTTGAATCCTTTTTCATATAACCAAGAAAAGAATTTTTCTGACAATTAGAACCTAATACCTAACTCAGCAGACATCTTTTTATCAATTTCGCATGAGTTGGTAGTAAATCTAGTTCGTACATCATGAATGCATGATTTGACAGGTATATAACTTTTATCAGAACGATTCTTATTCTTAAAGGAATTAAGCTTTTCTAAGAATTTAAAAACGCTTTCAAAAGCTCTAAATATATCTTTTTCAATTGATCCATTACGATAGTATTCCTCAAAAAGATTAAGAGTTAATCTAGTAAGATTACATATCTTTGAGCGTTGATCATGTTTTCTCAAACGACCTTTCTTATAAGAAATTTTAATTTTTCCTTTAGATTGTTTCTCATCATCTAAGTTTTCTAAAGTCTTAGAAGGAACGAGATTGTCATGAGAGACCATAGGTCTAATGGATAATAAGCTTTGAACAATTTGTAAGGAATTCTGGCGTGCATTACAGATGCCAAGAGCAAGTTTCAAAAAGAAATTTCCCATAGGGGCAGACTTTAGGGATCAGTCAAACACAAACTTATTAGGTTTATAGTGTTTGCCTACTCTGATACCAATTGAAAAAGCGGGGGTCTAACAACCACACCCAATATTTTTCTTAGCAATCTATATGGACTAACTCCAATAAACTTTTAAGAGAATCAACTACACAGTCAGACTAAATCTTAAGAAAAGTATATCAAAGAGTTATATCTCTATTCCATAATGTAATCCGCAAATGAAACAGATATGAATCCGCAATCCCTATTATTATGTGAAACAACTTGAATGGTACTAAAGACCAATGTTCAAGTATCAATCAATATAATCAACAACCAAAGGTTGGATTCACAATTGATTGAACTTACACACAACCTTGTGATATTTCAATTATATAAACAAATATAATGCGGAAAAGAAATAACACAGACACCAGAAGTTTTGTTAACGAGGAAACCGCAAATGCAGAAAAACCCCGGGACCTAGTCCAGATTTGAACACCACATTGTATTAAGGCGCTACAGACACTAGCCTACACCAAGGTACAGTTGCGCTACTTACGTCTCTGAATCCCAATAGGACTTTACGCACTTGATCCCTTAGTTGATCTCACCCACAACTAAGAGTTTCTACGACACAAAGTCGAAGACTTGATAAACCAATCTGTCTCACGCAGAAAAGTTTAATGAATAGATAAATCCGTCTCCCACAGATAAACCTACGAGTTTTTGTTCCGTATTTTGATAAATCAAGGTGAATAAGAACCAATTGATATACCAGATTATATTCTCGAAGAATAGCCTAGAAATATCAATTATCTCACAATAATCTTAATCGTATGGTAGCGAAACAAGATATTGTGGAATCACAAATGATGAGACGAAGATGTTTGTGACTACTTTTTATCTTGCCTATCGGAGATTAAATCTCGAGCTAATCTAAGAGAAGATATTACTCAATCACGATATAAAACAGCAAGATCAAAACACGTAACTACCGATAAATTAGTTGGGTCTGGCTTCACAATCCCAATGAAGTCTTCAAGTCGTTAACCTACAGGGTTTTAGAAAAACCTAAGGTTAAAGGAGAATCGACTCTAGTTGCAACTAGTATCACATAGGAGGTGTGGGGATTAGGTTTCCTAGTTGCTAGAGTTCTCCTTTATATAGTCTTCAAATGAGGGTTTGAAATCATGTTACCTTGGTAACAAAGTATTCAATATTCACCGTTAGATGAAAACCTGATTAGACTCAAGATAATATCTTTCAACCGTTAGATCGACCTTATCTTGTTACACACAAATGAAAAGTGACTTTATTTAGATATGAGTAACCGTATCTAAACGTGTGCACCTGTGTTGGCTCAACAGTAGTTAACTGAAGTTATCCATATGAACACTTTCATATCAACCATATTCATCTTAACCATAACTAGTTCAAATGACTCAAATGAAACTAGTTCTAGAGTTATTCAATTGTTTATATTCTCACATAAGTATACAAGACACAATTGAAGCAAAATCGATTTTGATTCACTCGAATCAAGTTATGAACATTATAGCCACGGTTTGCAAAAGATTACATTCCTTAATATATAAAATGTATTAGTTCATGAACAAAACGATTTTAGAACATAACCCACTCAAGTATGCAAACAGTATGCATACCTTGGTGGCCGGACCGGAGTATGGATTTGCTAGTACGCGAACTTGTACGCGTACTCAAAACTTAGTAGAGTCCCGGAACTTGAACCTCACGCCAAAGACGCTGCGTGTCGATATGCATACCGAGTTCCCTGGACCTTGACTAAACCAAACATTATGCATACAGGTATGCATACCATGGTTCCCGGACTTGGATTACACATATGCAAGTACACATACTATGCTTATATCCAATTGTTCTAAACTCTCACTTCAACCATTGGAACATTCTCAAGACAATAATAGCCGTCTCACACAAACTATTAGCTTCAAAGAAATTTTCAAGTGATCGAATGTTTAATACGAAACATTCCGAGTCAACATCAAATGACTATCTCACACATATCATGTAAGATGTTATACCAGGCGATTTTCACATGATCATCTTTTGACTTTCTTCAAGAATATAAGATGAACTTGGTTAAAGCGAAAGCTTACCAAAATATATTTCGAGAAATATGTAAGAGAGTTAAACTCAGCTCGAAATATCAAATATGTATAATTGAAGTCTATATAGCTATACGACTTTTGTCTCAAATAGGAGATAGACTAGATAGACTTTTGAGTGATATATAAGTTCAAGTCTCCACATACCTTTTGTTGATGAAGTTCCACAAGCTCCCTTTAGTATTTCTTCGTCTTCAATCGATGAACTCCGTGAAGTCTAATGCTCAACTACACTTTTTATCCTAATCCGAGACTTAGCTATAAGTAGACTAGAAATCAAGACTTATAGTTTTAGAAACTAAACTTGACAACAAGCTTGAGATATCAACGCTTGCAAGTTCGACCGAGCAGTGCTCTAACAGTGTTTGTAGAGGTTTTTCCATTTGATAACTCCCATTAAGAGGATGCAGATTTTTTTTCTTTTTTAATTTTGGTGCATACAAGGCCAACTCTGCAAAATCGCCAACTCATTTTGCTCAAAAATCGATCCAAAACGGCACAATTGGCTTCCTTAATCGCTAAATATCGTAAATAACTTGGAAAATCGCACCCCACCAATTCTTTGGAGGAGGATTATATATTTTCACTTAAAGATTGAAATTTTTTAAGCATCATATTCATTTTAAGAGTAAGCTCATTAAGTTGAGATCTTGACAGATCCTTATTGGGTGTAGAAACACCTTTGACTTGATTGGATTCACTATTAGAAGATTCAAAGCGAATTTTCTTAAAGGGACACTCGAATACCAAACAAGTGTCTTCTTTGCTCGAAAAGAATACATGATTAAAGGATTTTCTTAAGCGAGAAATTATGTGAAGGAAAGAGAATACTTCTCCTTTTTATAACCTTCAAAGTGTACAAGTTTCTTTTCCGTTAAGCTACAAAATCGTGATGCCACATATGTTACAAGTTTACACCTTTTCCCTTTTTAACCTTAATTAATTAATGTGAGTAAACTATTTAAAGGATACTCTGGTAAGTTTATTAAAAAAATTCTTCCCTCTTGAAGTTGTGATTCTCATACAAGGGTTAGATGACAACCAACCGGAGGATTATTGCAAGGAGCAATTCCTCCCACTGGGAGGTAGGAAGAGAGGTTTTTCAAGGATAGAGAACTTATCAGAGAAAATTTTACTCAAATGGGGTCATTTTTTATGAACCAAGGGACCAGGAAGATCTGATATACTTGAAGGCTTTGATAGTCTCTTCTTGTTTTGCAACTTGCTCCTTAATGCTTTGATAGAAGTCCGAAGTTTGTGGATGATCTTGTCCATCTCCTTTGAAAGAGATAACTCTTTAAATTTCTGAGCAACCTTCCTCTTCCAAGTTTAAGGAGTATGAGAACGGGGGTTTATATGGTTCATAATTTTAAAAACACATTGATCATCTCATTCCATTTTTTACATAAGGAACTGCGATAAACGTTTCATATCTTTGAAGATGAATTGGTATTCTTCTCGACCCCTAATAAAGGAGTTAAGCCAGTAAATGTGTTTAGAGGAGGTGTGCTGACCGTTCTTATCAAAAAATATCGACCTAGATCGATTCTTGTTTTTATGAACTTTAAGATCATGAATAAGTTTATTGGACTTAATTTGTTTTTTTCTTATTTTATTTAGCTCATGTTCCACGCCTTTAACCTTTCTTAAAATAAGTTCCTTTTCAAGTTAAAAATTAATCTTCATTGAGTGAATTTTTTCAATTAACAAACTTATTTTTTCTATTGGATTAGGGTGGTTATTTTTCATGGAACATTTAGAACTGTTAGAAAATGGAACATAAGCATCAACAGAACTAGTACGAAGCTCATCCTTAAAACATAAGTCATTTTTTGGATAATAGTCTAGAGTGACCATGAATGTTTTAGCTTTCTTACAATACTTCTTTTTAGCACAAACAGAGATATGATGTCCACGACCAAGACACTTAGCACAATGAAGAGTTTCGTCGTTGATTCGAATTTTATTATCCAAAACCCTTTTTGTTTGGGAATAATTTTTAAGAGATTTTCTTTTTCTCCGTCTAAGATTTCTCTTAATCTATTGCAAAAAACGACAGAGTGGAGTTTTAGATATTCTCATCTTCTTCAATGATTAGTTCACGAAATATATAGTTGGAGTCATCATCATTACCAATAATAGCATTACTTGGTCTGAGATCAATGACTATTAATATGTTCTAGATCAAAAAAATTAACTTTCCATCCAAGGTGCTTCTAGAAAGTGTGGTAAGGTTGTTCCCTTCAGTGATGGCATGTTTCTTAGACTCAAATCGAGGTGGTAAAGATTTCAAAATTTTCATCGTAATATCCCTTTCAGGAATGGTCTTTCCTAGTGGATGACAAGCATTCACTATTTATAACAACTTGTGATTAAACCCCTAAAACGAATCTTCATCAGCCATACGAAGGTTTTCCCAGTCAGAAGTTAGGTTTTGAAGCCTTGCTTCTTTTCTGTGGTATTCCCTTGAAATGTGGTTTCTAAGATATCTCAAGCATCTTTCAATCTAGTGTACGTAGACACGTGATGTTGAAGATCTTGGCTTATGGAAGGATAATAACATTCAGTCCATCAGAGTTGTGTTTAGGATCACTGATTTCGACTTCATCTTTTGGAAAAGCAGCTGCTCCTTCTCCGAATATTGGAAGATTGTATTCGTTTACTACATGAACCCATGTTTAAAATCACGAACTTGTAAAAAAGGATCACACAACTATTTCACACCATAAGTAATTTTCCATCAAAGACTGGTGATACATTAATATAGATTGCATTTTTGTCCATAATTCAGATCGCCACAATCATAGACTTGTCGGGTATAAAGGTGTTTGGCTGCTCTAATACCGATTGAAAACGAGAGGGTACCAAGTACACCACCAACTTTTTCGTTAGGCAACCTGTATGGACAAAAATCAATACAATTTCAAGCAGACCAACTTAATATGTATATATGTGGAGTTTATATCTCTATATTTTCTTAATCAGTGTGTACATACAAAGGAAAAAGTTCGACGATCCCAAAAATCAATATCCAAGATCACTATCTTTTCTTAATCTGATTGAAAGTGAACCTGGTTGCTAAGAAGATTACTTGGATGATCCCAAAAATTAATATCCAAGATCAATCTAGTCATATTCAAATAATCTAATTGGAATTCTTCCAATTAATAAACTTGTTTTTTTTTTTTTTTCTAAATCATTAATTTTATTACTCAAAATACTCAAAGATTATAACCATGAGCCAAGTAAACAAGGCCTATTTAGTTACAAAATAAGCCAAGACATTCCAAGGCCCATTACAAAAGAAGAGAAATGAAAGCAAATTTTTCAAGACAAAACTATCTCTTATGTGAATCTGAAATACACATCATCTTCATTTTCTAGTCTTCCAAGAAATTGAGGCTTTGCATCATAGTATTGGATTGGATAACCCCTCTGCTTAAACAAACACTTTTCTATGCCATTTTATCTACATAGAAATTTATTTCTCTGTATGAATGTCTCAAACTGATTGAAGGTATCTGTTGCATTACTCTACTTTTAACAATCCATGGCACCTTGTTTCTTGAAAAAGAAATTAATACATCATTTGAATCTAGTTGAAAGCATACCTCTAGAAAGTGTTTACTAACAGCCCATTCTCCAAAATCAAAATTAAAGCCATTACTTCTGCCAAGTAATTAGTTGCCAATCCCAAACCACCTGAAGCAACACCAATACATTCTCTTGAACTTGCTCTTGCAACAAATCCTAAACCTGGAACTCCTGGATTTCCTTTTGAAGCTGCATCACAACATATTAATACTTGGTTTAGTACTCGGTAACTTGAAATAGCATTGCATCACTCTTGTACCTTTAGCTTTAACACTGAGATGCCAAAAATAAGAGTACATTCAAGTCATACATTGTCCCCCATATCTCTCCTCTCATTCTTAGTCCGCACTCCTTTGTAACTTTTATTATTCTTTGCTTGAATTTT
Organism: Papaver armeniacum; assembly: GCA_023531295.1. NCBI lineage: Eukaryota > Viridiplantae > Streptophyta > Magnoliopsida > Ranunculales > Papaveraceae > Papaver > Papaver armeniacum. Next base: position 195 of record JAJJWW010017295.1, on the reverse strand, counting down.
TCCACATCGTGTGTAGCAAGATCATAGATTACTCGAATTTCTTGTAAGCCATAGATCCACCATAGTATTAAATGCACTATTATACCACACTTCTTTAATTGCAGATTTTTTCTTTTGACACATCCATAACATCCTCAAAGATGTTTGGGCTTGTGTAGTGATATATTCCACCTAACTTGAGCCATATCTTTTCAC
>JAJJWW010017294.1:0-10531 GCA_023531295.1 Papaver armeniacum | reverse complement strand
GAAGATAAAGGTGGTTGTGCTTTGATTAAGGGGTAATACTGAGTGGTGATTTTCTAGAACAAAAAACCTTTAATTTTATATTGTGTATCAGTGGGTTGTGTGGAAGGGATTTTGGGGGAAAGAATTGTTGTATAAATAGGGGTTGTTTAGTTGTGTAAAGGCATGCATGGTTAAAAAAGAGCAAGGAATAGAAGCCGGCTCACAAATTTTGACTCTTTTTATAATTTGTGTTTATGAATTAGAGAAACTCAATTGAAAAGGAGAAGTGCTTCTTTTGTTGAATATTAAAAACTCCATCTGTTTATATAACTAGCCATGTTCTAACTTTCTTAGCTAGGGCTTTAATGAAGCCTTTAGTTTACTACTAGTGTCCTTTGTTAATGAAATTGTTCTTGTAGATCTTAATTGAGCAGGATTTGGTTCAACTTCTATGTTGATACTTATAACCTTCACCTAGTATGTTTTGCATCCTAGGTTGTTAGATTAATTGTTTGTCACTGCATCAACTCAAAGCTTTATTGTATGTTATCAGTTTGTGATTAGTTGTGTTGTAATAAGACAACTAATACTAGGAATTGATCTTTTAAGTTGTGTTTGAACCTTTCATCTTTGAAACCCTTTTGGAAAGGCGAAAGACTTGTATCTTCACCGCTAATCCGTTACAAGGGACAAGAACAATTTCAGTAATGAAATTATCTAGTGTAGGGTGAGTGGTGGAATTGATAGCTCTAGTATTCTCTTATCTCGGGTGTTCAATCTTTCATCTGAATTACATTCTCGTACTTTAATAAATTCCCTTGTCAACATCTAATCATTTCAACAAATTCTTTATCTCTTTAATTAGTAGAGTAAGGCCTGGAATTTAACTTTGCATTCACCTTATCCCTGAGGATCGACCTGTATTTGCACTATACACAATAAGGCACTGTGCACTTGCAGTATAAGTGTAGGCATCTTTCTTAGCCTACCAGTTAACAAAGATCAGGCCTAAATAATAGGCTTAAGCCAGCCCAAGTTAAGCCAAGTTGTTTTTAAGCCACCCCATCATTCATTTTCTAGTTCCGCCACTGCCTAAAATGATCATTGGTAGGCCTCGAAATGTGTATAAATTTAAGCCTACTTGTAATACCGCAAGTGCACGGCGTCTATCGGAGACGCGGCAAGTACGGGTCGATCCCACAAGGACTTGTGGTGCTTAAGATGATCTATGGCTTGCCAAACTGAATTCTAGAAAGTAACAAGACTAGTGTTTGGTTTGTCGAAACGATCGAGAAGTTGTGATGGAATCGAACTAAAGTAGCAAATGATTGTGACAAATTAGGAAGTGACCAGGTGATTATTTCCACCACCGTTCTTATGCTAAGGCAATGCAAGCTAAGTTATGATCATGTGCCTTCCTTTGAAGGTCTTGGCTAGATATTCATTAACTAAATTTGTTAATCACTCCTAGTATGAGTGGTCTTCTTACAAAGTACCACTCATCACAAAGTTTGTAAACTCAATGGCTAACTACTAATCTTAATCATATTAGAACACAACAAAAATCATATCAAATCAGACATGCTTCACATTGGAATCAGGGGTTTCATCAAACACCCTGGAAATCAAATTAGAACATGATACAACAGAGATAAAACTACTATTGACGCTCTGGCTAGCCCAGGCATACCCAAAAACAACTTCTATCCCTTCTATTTATACATGCAAGAATACCCAAAACTTTAAACCCTAATTTACTTTTAAAATAGAAATTAAAATCAAAATATTCTCACCCACGTCCGCTCAACCCACTCTCTCTTCACACCGCTCCATGCTTCCACAAGTTAATTTGAAAACCCTAGTTTTAGTTTTCTAAGTTAGCTTCTAGGGTAGAAGCTAAGTGAGAGAAAACTAAACCTAGAGACGTGATGCTACTGTTGGGGTTGTTGTCAGGTCAGGAGAGGTGATGATGGAGGTGGTCGGAGACGGAGAAGGGGGTATGGGAGAGCAAGAGCTCGGCTCCTCGTCACGGTGAGGGAGAAGAGGAAGAAAGAGAAAGAATGAAGGAGAAATGAGTTGATCGAATAGGGTATAGGTTGGGTTATTCAGTGTTGAGCGGTGCATCAAGATTGATGGAGAAGGCCTCAAATGAATGTAGGATGCAGCAGGTAAGATCCGAACTACCGAGGTAGAGTTGGGGCGATTTGGTGTTGCACGGAGCAATAACTTCGATGCGCGTGGGAGGCAGCGACCGTATGATGTAGCCATGTGTGATCTCAACGGCTTGGGAGTGGACGGCTCCGATCCGGTCGTGGGTAGCTCTAGCCCATGTCTTCCTTGTTGGGTTGCAACTGATTCGCGACGGGCTTTGGCTATCTCGCCTTCCATAGATGCTTGCCTCCGAAGTCTCGCTCTTTTGGCTCCTCAATTTCTCCGAGCTTTATTTATTACCTAAAAACACAAAATTAATTAATACAAATATTTATTCTTGAAAACAAATGAAACACAAAATTTGGGATAATATCTGATTTATGAGCACAAAAGATGAGTAAAATGCCAATAAAAAGGTGTATAAATATGCACTATTTGGCACTCATCAAATACCCCAAACCTGAATTTTACTTGTCCTCAAGTGAAACCGAATTTAGGAAATCCTAACTATACCCCCGTCGCAGGTCTCGAATGCATTTAGCGTATGCAATAAGCCTTTAAACCCCTAGGTGTCCCTAGTGGACGAGTTGTAGTCTCGTGAGGGTTTACCGTGAGGTGTACCCACAAAACCTTCTCCAACTTCGAGTGTAAAAGAGTCTCAAGCCTCCAAGAAGCTATGAGGACATAGAGTTTCGCATACTAGTAACATGAAGTTAGAACTACTAAAGAACGACTCTCATCCTTAAGTGCCGAAAATTAGAAGTAACCATACCATATGAAAGAATTCGGATTCGATTGTGATCATAAGTCTCAACTTCTGCCTCACCATTAGGATTTTATGATAATTGCACTCAAAAAGATCGCTTTTAGTCTCTCATGTGTGCAGCAGGAATAAAGAGAGAAATCCCGCACACGTTGTAGGTAAGAAGGATAACCTTCAAATAAAATCGAGACTCCATGTATGTGGACAAAAAGAATCTTTTTCTCGATGATCTCTAAGAAAGGAAATCAACCATTAGCAAGGGTGGGAGTACTCACTTACCTTCTCACCCGATCGGCAATTAATATCACTCTCATATGAACCATGAAACGCCTTCAATCTTCGGTCTTCACTTGTTGATGATGAACTTCTAAACTTCACAAAACTTGACAAATTTTAATTTTTCCGCTCAAATTCCTTGTTGTTTGGATTTTTCTTTTTTAACTCTTCTTTACCATGGTGGTAGCAAAAATAAACTACAATATTTTTATTTGATTTTTTTTTTTTTTTTTTTTTTTTTCATATCAAAAAGTGAAAATAAAAATACAAATAATGAAATAACTAACTCGATGGACAAAGGACTTTATCACTCAATTTTTCCACAACTTGTATTGTCTTGATAAATTTTATTAATTCTCATCCTATTTTCTTTTGTTTTTCTTTGTTGCACGTAACCTTGGACTATATCAATTTTTCTTTCAATATTCTGATGATGCTCCGTTTGTTGACGATGATGTGTTTCTATGGGTCTCGTTGATTGAGAGAGAGAGTGATGCTAATCGCAAATCGATATTTAGAAGGAGTTTTCATCTTTAGACGCCACCCTCATGATTGACAAAAACTAGCACTCAAGAGATCAAAAGTAATGCTGAAAGTGGTGCTGAAGTTGGGTAGCTCACCATTCCTACCCTGAATCGATGTACGTATGACACACACTCTAACAGCTTTTCTAGAAAGTTGCAAAAAATTGAAGGTTGGTGCCTCACTTGATGTAAAATGGGTAGTCTCCACTATGGGTGATCACAATTCTACTACCGAATATCTAAACAGCACCCTAATTCGCTCTCCTGTATGGTTAAATCCAATTTTAACGCTCTAATCAACTAAGAAACCCGATTGTGTTCTCCTAAGACTTCCAAGTTCTCGTTATTTCTAGTCAGAATTTCTATGTAAACATAGCTAGAAGCATGCTAGTGACTCTAAAATCTTAAAAGTTGAGGTTTTTACAAAAAGAGTTTTTTTTTTTTTTTTTTTTTTTGTAAAATTAAAAGATAAAAGACTAAAAACTCTAAATGCAAATGCACCCCAAACCTAAATCAAACATTGTCCTCAATGTGTCAACAGATAGAAAATTTAAACAAATCACATACCATGAGAGCTATCTTTAAAAAGAGAAAAGGGAGGAGATTACCATCAAATGTCGGTGGGGAGCAAGGTTGAGCTTCATTAGTCAAGGCTAGAATCCAACATTCTCAACGGAGATCATATCGGATTAGCATAATATATGCGCATGAAGACTCAACCGATTCAAGAAAAGACAATTTAACAAGTCCTACCGGATATATACAATGAAAATTCACCATACACTAACAATCTAAAGAGTTGAGGATCAACCCAATAGAAAATATATACAAACATCAACGGCCTTACACAGATATAATATGAGAGTGCAAGTAAGACTGTGTATGTGAATGAGTTTCCCCAAACCTAAACTTGTTAACAATCGTGTTTTTGGAGCACAAAATCTTGCAATTTTAAAGGTACATCATGCAAAAGGTCTAACTCAAAATGAGTATTGCTAAGAACAGTGACATACACATACCAACCGTGGTTCCCTAAAGGTGTTATACTTTGATGCAAAATAGTCCAAGAGGACTTGGGAAGCACAAAGCTCTAAGCCTAAGTTAGGCATTTTCTTTAAAAGTTGGTTTTGCAATTATGTTACAAACTACACTTAGGTTTGGTGGAGGAGTTTCAATTTGTGACTCAGGAGAGGGGTTAGGTACATCTAAGTTGTTTTCATGTATAAAATCATTTGTACCATCACACACTTTCCTAAAGTCAGAAGAAGGTAAATCATGTTCACCTGCATAGAACAATTCATCAATCTCCATGTCATTTCCATCATTATTCTCATGCTCAAAATAACCAGGAGAGATATCATGTCAGAACCTAGGCATGGAATTAGGCACACGCATTGAATCATCTGTGTCAACAGACAATTCAGCTATTCCTAGGTCACAAACAAACAGTGGTAAAGCATGCTCACATTCACATCAAGAATTTCACAAACCCAAGCTCAAAGTTAATATCACATGTATGAATGTTAGAAGAAGTATCATTCATAGGGTTCACAAGAGACGCCTAACGCCTCGAACCAAAAGATTCCATCATATTTTCTGTATATACATGCTCTTCTAACATATCATATTCATCATCATCATCATCATCATAGCAAAAAATGCATTTCCTATTCAAAATTGTAGTATTTCTAGTCCACTCATTTATTTCTAGTGAGGCTCATATTCAATATTAGTTACATGAGTAGGACTTTCAACATGTAATTCATTAGGACTAACATTCATTTCACCTGAAATTCCTCCCTTCCTCATTTAGTGCATCAAGGATTTGACTCATTTTGAGTTCTAAACTCGCAAACCTTTGGTCAGCTAACTTTTGATATTGCACAAGGTTTTGATTGAATTCAAAAATTTCATTATGTTGTTCAATGAAAGGAGAGTCTTCAATGAGTAGGAAATTCATAATCAATGCTATATGGTTTATCATGCAATACACTCCTAGCATTATTTTGTTCGATGAGTCTCGAGATTTTCCTCCACGCATTGAGAAGTACAAAATTGTTCAACTTCCCACTGTGGTGGATGATACATGTGGGAATAGTTATTAGGGTCCATGTATTGAGGTTCGTGGACTGTGACAATGCCCATAAAAATCCCTATAACTATTGACATCATGGTTTGTCGGAGGTTCATAATGTGAAGCATGCCCGTAAGCAAGCTCTCTCGATGGATTGGCTTCCATCCCCAAGCCATGAAACCAAAATCCCGACATGATTTATCAACTCAAATTGAACTCAAAGCCCAATTGCAGCCGGGCTCATTTTGGTTTTGATGGGTTTTGTTTGGTTTAAATGGGAATTGTTTATTGGGCTTTTGGTTTGTTGGGGAAGTACAGCCCAGAGTTGGGTAAAAGTTAACATCCTTGATTAGGTTGAAAATGTATAGCCCAGGATTAGGTTGAGTTAGGCTTGGCTTTTGTGCACAGCCCAGAAGTGAGTTGATTGTGAGCAGCCCAAAGAAGAAAGCAGCTTAGAGTGGCTTAGTCTATCATGACAAAGCCTACTTTGGGTGTGTCTAGTGGATGGGCTTTGGCTGAAAGTGCACAAAAAGAAATTTGGTTTAAGTAATGGGTTTATTTTACAGCCCATGTTTGGGTTCAGTTGTGTGCACAGTTTGGTTGATTGTGGGTTGGTTTGGGTGCAGAGCTTGGCAAGATCATGCACTGGCTGTGTGCAAAGCTCCTGCAAAGTCACAAGTTTCCACAGTCGAGTGTAGTTCAAAGATGTTTATGTGCTCATATAACACCTAGCAAGACAAGACAGCCTAGGGTTGACAAACTCCTCACAACTAAGCACACACGTAAGTGCTCCTATTGTAGGAGATGTCACAGCCTTGTTGCAAATTTATGCATAGGCAAAGTCACAAGACAAAGACAGCAAGACACAACTTGAGTAAGGTGCGCCGGAGCGAGAGCAAATTAAAAGAACAAAAGACACAAAGATGTAGCACAGGGATCAAGTACCACAAAGACAGATAACCACAACTAGATTTATGTGAACAAGACAAACTGATTCACAAACCCACACAAAGTTGACACAAAGACAGCCCAGATTGGGTGTGATTTGAAAACCAAGTTAAATGCTAATGCCACTTTGCTACTCCATTGTCAATCAAGCACCCAAGGTGCACACACAAATTATAGATGTACCATGACAACAGATACACAATCTTGATATGTTTGCAATGTAAGTAAACTTCACAGAAGGAGCAGTTTATAGCAAGGTCTCACACAAGGCAAAGCAAATGGTGTTTAAACACAAGTTTACAACAGATTGATATCTTCTGCCTTAGCATGCCCTGATGTCAATGGGGTTAGTTGATGTCAACTATCTCTGACTTGAACTGGATTGTTCAACACTTTGGTTTTCAATGGGCTTGCAGGTTTAATATGCACAGAGCAATGCACTAGGCACAGAGCAATGCACACAAGCTTCAGGGCAGATTAAGTTAATGCTCAGGGCTGTGGGGGCTTGGTTATCTAAGTTTAAGCTCAACTCACAGCTTCAGGGGGCTGGAGTTCGGCTCAGAGCAGGTGGAGGCTAAGGGATTTCAGCATAGAACACACAATGCACAGGGATGGAGGCTCAGCAGATATCACAGGGCAAAAATATGCTTGGTTATCATTCATCAAATATGAAGTACCATGTAGTTCTAGGCTGACTCAACCGGTTTTAGCTCCAATAACAACTAAGCTCTGCTCCTCTTCTTTCCTTGGTTTGCTTGGCTGCACCGAAAGCACCTGATACTCAAGAAAGAGATCTTAGTTCCCCATTTTGCACAGTTAAAGCAAATAAGATGAATATCAGCACTAAGAAGATCTTGAACTGACACATAGAAAGAACTGTTATGCGTAATTGGACTGACTTGGAAGCTAAGTTACACTTAGTTATAACACAAAGAAGCTAAGTTACAAAAACTGAAGCTAAGTTACACTACAAGGTACTGATGCAGAGATGAAAACTAAAAGAAAATTACAACTAAATTACACTGACAAAGACTAAAAACATAAACTCAAAGCATATATACATACAAGGGTGAAATGCAGTTCAGTGAAGCAAGACAAGATCGAAACAGCACATGCCAAGTCCCCGGCAACGGCGCCAAAAACTTGGTAGGCCTCGAAATGTGTATAAATTTAAGCCTACTTGTAATACCGCAAGTGCACGGCGTCTATCTGAGACGCAGGCAAGTAATGTCGATCCCACAAGGACTGTGGTGCTTAAGATGATCTATGGCTTGCCAAACTGAATTCTAGAAAGTAACAAGACTAGTGTTTGGTTTGTCAAACGACCGAGAAGTTGTGATGATGAACCCGAACTAAAGTAGCAAATGATTGTGACAAATTAGGAAGTGACCGGGGTGATTATTTCCACCACCTCGTTCTTATGCTAAGGCAATGCAAGCTAAGTTATGATCATGTGCCTTCCTTTGAAGGTCTTGGCTAGATATTCATTAACTAAATTTGTTAACTCACTAGTATGAGTGGTCTTCTTACGCACCACTCATCACAGGCTTGTAAACTCAATGGCTAACTACTAATCTTAATCATATTAGAACACAACAAAAATCATATCAAATCGGACATGCTTCACATTTGGAATCGGGGTTTCATCAAACACCCTGGAAATGAAATTAGAACATGATACAACAAAGATAAAACTACTATTGACGCTCTGGCTAGCCCAGGCATACCCAAAAACAGCTTCTATCCCTTCTATTTATACATGCAAGAATACCCAAAACTTTAAACCCTAATTTACTTTTAAAATAAAATTAAAATCAAAATATTCTCACCCACGTCGCTCAACCCACTCTCTTTCACAATCGCTCCATGCTTCCACAAATGGTGAAACCCTAGTTTTAGTTTTCTCTAAGTTAGCTTCTAGGGTAGAAGCTAAGTGAGAGAAAACTAAACCTAGATGTAGGACCATAATATCGCAATATACAAAGTTCGCGGGATTAATAAACGACGGCGTCGCGAGGGAGTCGCAGGAAGCTAAAATAAACGACGCAATGGATAACGACAGGCAAAACATAAAGAAAACATGAGATCCGGCGAGGGTTAAGAAGTGTCGCGAGAGTGAATGTTTGTGCATCTGCGACACTTCGCGGGACATTCCCGAAAATAAAGGGTAGCTTAGCTGTCATCCACTATGTATTACCCTATATAAAGGGCTAAATGAGTCTGTAAGAGGAGAGGTCTTTTTGAATGGTGAAGCAAGTCATTAGGAGAGAGAAAATCAAGAGTGGTTGTAATTGCTTGAGCTCTGTTCTACATTTCTTTGTAAACCTTTCAAGAAAATAATTAATAAAGTACATTATTATTCATCTTCAAATGTATTAATTAAGCAAATTCGAGTAAGGGGTGTAGTGTGGGAAATCCTGCTACTACATATGCGCTAGAAATAGGGAGAGAGCAGAGATTGACGTAGAAATTGGAAGGAATTTGGATTAACAGAGAAAAGATTTGGAGAAGATACTCAAGAATTCATTGGAAAAGAAAAATGGCTAGAAGAAGAAATGTACAAGGGCAACCAACGATTGTAAGAAGAAGTGGGAGACTTCTCGAGAAAGGAGGAATGAAACAGAGAATCGTCAAGGATGAATATGAGAAACGATGGAGAAGATCAAAACCAACCACCGATCTCACCAAAGAGCAAACGCTATTGTGGATTATGATAGAGTAAGTGTACATACTGAGATCCGATTCTCAAGACGAGAGAGAAGAGGAGCAAAGCAGATGGTGAGTAATGGACAAGGAGGAGAAGAGCAAGGAATGAATGGAGAAATGAATCCGTAAAACGAAGAAATCGCTCGCATTAGAAAGATTGAGACAAACAATACACGAAGAGAGACGATCAGAGGCAGAACGAGCAAATTTGACAAGACAAACCATGAATTGAGGATGGAAAATATGAGGTTGCAAAATAGAGATCTAGAAGTAGCGTGAGATCAAGTTCAAGATCGAATAGGGAAGAAAGAAGGAGAGTTTTACCAACGAAAGTACCGAGGAAGAAAACACAAAATCCGAGTATAGAGCATGGCGAAAGAAGAGGGGAAATAGAAGATCGTTATATTCCTCAACCCGAAAATCTTCAAAATGAGCGGAATAGGGAAAATCAAGGAAACATGCAACTCCAAGAACCAAATGACCCAAATTACCAAGGGAGAATGATCTTGCATGGGAGAGAAGAACTGAGAAGAAACCGAGAGATTGAGGATGATATTGAGAGACACTACATTGAACAAGCGCGGCTAGCTCGCGAGAGAGAAAGGATAAGAGAAGAAATGGAAAATCAAGAGATGGAAGAGGCAATCCTTCAGAACAACCATGACAACCGCGAAAGAAGAAGGGAAATTCAGAATCGTACCAATAGAAATATTAATGAAGAATATGAGAGGGCGCAGATGAGAGCCGAGAGACAGCCAAGAAGAGAGAACAACCGATATAATGGCGTGCAATTGAGGAAAGAAACGAAGAAGAACGTCAGCAGGAAAGGAGAGAAGAAAATAATGAGCAAGAAGGTCAAAACAAACACGAGCGAAGAAGGAGAGAAGTGAGCTAAAAAGACCAAATTGGAGACAAACTCGAGGCAAATGAACAAATCCTAAGAGAACTCAACAAATGAGAGGACTAATGAACAATAGAGGAAGGAGGGAAGGAAACAATTGGACGGCCATCGCAGGCCGCAAGAATCCTTTCACGATAGAAGTACGTATGGGAGGAATACCTCCCAAGTGCAATCTACCCGCATTAACCAACATCTTTGATGGAACAACT
>JAJJWW010017292.1:0-38485 GCA_023531295.1 Papaver armeniacum | reverse complement strand
AGTAGACATTCTATTCAACCTTCGCTATCAAAAAGTTCTTCATCACGACTAAAAAGGCAATACACAAGAAAAGAAAACAGACACATTTTGCGGCATATAGAATTCATCTCCATTATTAATGGGGTGGAATTCCCTGCTTCGAGCTGTTTTCTATCCTCTAGTATTTTCTAATTTGCAAATGCGGCCTAGTTTCTTTTGTACCTCGAAACGAGGGATTAACTCATGAATGGCCTAGTTTCTTCACTTGATATGTATGCCTTGGGTTGATCCAACTGTTAGCTCGAAGATCTAGAACATCACGGATCATGAACTTCAGCTGTGTTTCCGGTTGGGGATGTGTTGTCAGCAATCGATGATGGACATATTTATGTGTCTCATATGATCTCAATTGTATGTATTGTTAGTGCTCGATTTCGTATTTATTATGGCTTTTATGTCTTTGTAGGTGTTTTTAGAGAAATAAGCTTTTGCGGGAAAATTGGCTCGAAAAGTGGTATTTGCGCTCGTGGGAGAAAATTACTATTCGGACTCTTAGTTTGGATAAGGGTTACCTCAATTACTAAGGGGCACCCACTTGTTATTTACACCCCAAGACACTCCAAGTCTTATTCGCACCCTGTTCTGGTTAGGGGGAATCTGTTCTTCACGATTTAAAGCCTGGTTTTTGGCGGGAAAGTGTTGGTTGTTTATGCGTCATTCCTGTTTCGATTTATGTGGAGATTTAAACGGAGTTTCAGTGGAATTTGGATTTGGACGTTCCTATTTCGATGAAATAAATTTGGTAAGGAAGTTGGTTGCGAAGAAAAGGGAGTTTTCATCCCATTCACGAGAAAACAGGTGGTATACTCGGGTGTTTGTGTTGACTAGCGAGTGTACGCAGAGGATTAGGAGAAGTAATATTCTGCTAGGATTATACTATATCTATTTAGGGACAGTTTGGCGATCGAACGACAGGAACCGAGAGCAGTTGAAGATATCGGGATTTTTGGTTCTGTTTGGAAAGTACGTGGAGGTGGGAAGAGAAATAATATTGGGTTCATTTTTGGAAAGTACGTGCAGGTAAAGGGAAAGGATATCTTCCCAGAGATTCGACTATACCTTAGAAAGAGTTTGGAAAGTTTGGAAAACATACAGAGCCGTGTAAGAGAAGAAATCCCGTGACTTGCTGAGGAGGAGAAAGAAAGATATTCTCGGATTTATTCGAGAGATTTAGGGGCCTGTTGAGGGTATAAATACATTGGTTCGAGTCACAAGAAGAGAGTCGAGACTTTAGGGGAGATTAAGGAGCATTGCAGAGCATAAATAATCGAGTTGCAGCAGCAGCAAGTGGAGAAGAAGAAGAAGACGAAGAACATACCTTCAAAGTCTGTCGCAGAGGACTGTGGCAAATCTACTGCAGAAGAGAAGTATCGTTTAAGGGTAGTCTTTTATTTCCTCTCGAATGTACTTATTTATTCAGCGTTTAAAGGCAGTCTTTTATTCTGTAACACCTCTTTAGCGTTGCGAACTGCCTGATTTATTAGTTTTCTCTTGTTTTTCACCTATTTGAGCTATGAATAATTATTTTGAGCACGTGAATAATATGAGGAGCTAAACCCCAACACTGGGACGATGGAGGAAGCCATTTTTCATGCGTGTGGTAATTATATTTAATTCTTATATGACTTCTTGCACTTGATTTAATTGTTTTATGATTTTCACTAATTAGTTGTGATTTCGTTTGATGACGTATGCTTAGTTTTAGTACTTTTGATGCGTCATGCTTATGATTTACAATTAATCTTTTAAAAATCTACCTTGGCAAAGAAACAGAGTTAATATTTTATTATTATTTGAGCTATAATTGTCTAAAATAAATATATGAATCGCATGAATGAATTTTATGGTGGAATCCTGAGTCCTAGTACTTCTCGATATTTGTGACAAACTTGTGTATATATTTTCTTTGTTTTTAGTATTTTCTGAAACCAAATCTTTACAAGCCCGAGTTGAACGAACTTTTACTACCACTTTACAAACAACTTCCAAACCACACCAATCAGCATGTCTTTCGGACAAAGTAGAAAAGTTTCAAGAAAAACTTTAAGTTGGATCTTGTTTTTCAGAATTCTCTAGGAAAAAGTGGGCAAACTCTATTTTTGGAAACTGTTTTAGGTCTGACCAATGCCTAGTAGAATTATGTTTACAGATTCTGACCAACTTATGTTTGTTACCCATATAAATACAAGGCCGCCGTGAGATACATAGGTTGTCAAGAAAAAAGTTTCCGTGACTAATAACAAGGAGAATACCCTGAAACTACTACTGGTGGTGGTGGCCGCAGAATAATGGAGGAGGTCGAAAAGAGAGTAGTGGTCTGAAAAAGTGGCTAAGGCGACGGTTGTGGTGGAAAAAAGGAGGAGGAGGTCAGAAAAGAGATAGAAAAGAGACGACATACAGTAAGGCAACCGGTGGTGCTGGAAGAAAGGTTAGACAACATACTATTGAACCTATGTCTGAGGAAGATATAAGGTTAACGGCACTAGTATTCAACGTCAGGATGACTTTAACTTAGCTAGTGGTCTGTCTCAAGTTGTATCTTTTCTTCTTTGAGTTTAGTGTTTTGTTTTTATTTTTCTGTGAGATTTTTGTTAGTGTGATAGAAAAGTTTTCGTTCTTGTTGAATCTCTTATAAAATTGTGTTATTTGGTTGCAAATAAGTATAGCTGTCTAAGTTGGATGTTGCTTCTTATTATTCTTCTTGTTTTAGAACTCTAGGAAATTGTCTGTTGGCTTGCTTGTACTTCCTAATAATTAATCAGAGCAACCCAAAACTGAATTACGCACCGAGTGGGATGGTCTTAGTGTCATAGTCTTCATTTCTTATAGAGATCAATCCTATTGTAATTTATGTTTATTACTAGATTTAAACTTATTAACATGCATGGGTAAGAAGCAACTAGTTGTAGTCTTGTGGAGTTTACATACCATATCAAAACCAACTTCGAAGTGTACAACCACTTAACTAATATATAAAAGCAGTAGACATTCTATTCAATCTAATCAATATTTTCCCCAATGGTAGAAATCTCACCTACCATCTGGGCTTCTTCGTTGCTTGCGGGTCACGGCCTCAAAGATTTGACCTGTTTTGGAAGGCGGTGGACAAAGTAGAGTTTTAGGAAACAAAGCTCTAAGTTAGGATATTTTCCGACCTACCTATGTTATATAAATAGTCGTGAGATACCACCCCATGATCACTTACTACTAGGTAGCATCTCTTTTTTTTTCTTTATTTACTCGGTGAATTGGCTTAAGTTATGCACTTCCATTCTGCATCAATTGTGTCAATCATGGAGATATTGTCGTTACAAAGTGGATGAGACTCCAGACTACTAGAGTTGGTAGGCTTATAGAATAACATAATGCAAAAAAAGAGAGTGTCATTCTAAAAAAGTGGCTAAGCCTGGTATGTGGTGCAAAAAGAAGAAAGAGCTCTTAATGTCGTGGTCTATCTATGTTCGCTGGTGTCTCATGGTGTTTCCTTTTCTAGCTTGTTTTACCGGTATGGGGGATTGCTATTTTGGAAAACGGCTATTCTTAGCCTAGAATTATAGTTATATTTGGAATAATTTGAGAACCAAGTTAGGTCTTTGTATAAATATCTTGTGTGTTAATGAGAATGGCCTGAGACTTAACCCAAAACTTAACATGGCATCACGAGCACCCTAAACCTATTTTATTTCAAGTTCTACACGATGGGAGAAGATATAATGTGAATCCATCGTGAACAAAGGAAAGAATGTAGAATATGATTTGCGAGAGGAAGAATCGGTACCATCCTGGGATCAAGTGACGTCCAGTATTATTACTCCAATTGCTTAAAAGGAACCAATTATGATGAGTGGGCTAGAGCCATTAGAAGATCGTTGATAGCTAAGAGAAAGCCACTTTATTGATGGCACCATTAAAGAACCCTGTGATCCCGATCGCTTGGAAGAATGGATTGAAAATTAATCAATGTCAAGCTTCCTGATTAGCAACACACCAGAATCTTCAATCGTATCGTACGCTTAGAGATTACGATGATGCAGTCTTCCAAGCCACACTTAAAGAAAAGATTTTGTGTTGTTGCAACACTTAATCGCTTTCAAATGAAGCTTCTTCCGAGTGATTGCAAACAAGGAAAAACTAGAGCGTAATGGGTTTATTATGGGAGATCGGGAATGTGGGATGAGCTCGGTGACATATATGAAGATACCACATTGCAAGTGTGGTCTTTGCACCTGCAATATTGCGACTCAGTGAGTACTTTGCGAGAAGAAGATTTTCTTCATTATTTTTTGATTGGTCTCGATATCGTGATACGGCTCAAGACGTGAACAGATTGTTGGCAAGAGAACCTCTACCATCTATCGATGCATCTTATCAAACTATTGTGAATTCCGAACGATCGCGAACAAGTGATGTAGTATTTTCGAAAGAAGTACAAGACAATGTTATGGCATTTAAAGTTGAACTCGATCGACGAGCAACCACCAATACATATGATCCTCGCTAAGTATTGTAAACACTGTAATAGACAAGGACACTCGATGAGGGTTGTTATCGACTAATTGGATACCCCGAATGGTGGGGAGATAGACCTCTGAGTGGCAGAGGTTATGGCGAGAGGAGGCAGGATGGTGGTAGAGGTAGAGGTGGTTCCGGTTCCGCATACTGCAGAGGTGGTGAGACATTGCCAACATTCCATTTCGCAGACATAACTCCAATATACCAAAGAAATTTTCAAGAATCGTGTGTGACATCTCAGATGAACGGGTTTGATCAGAGACTGGCAGAGTCATCTCTCAACAAGTACTTGAGTTTTGAGCTCAAAACAACCAAAAATTCAACTACAAGCAAACAACATCGCTTCCGGATTATAGATATAGAGCTACGAATCATGTCACATGGAACATAGATGATATGACAGAAGTGAAGATATTAAGGCATGCTCGTGAGGGAAGTTTCGCTGTGGATGAAAGTATGAACTCCAAAAAAATTGGAACCGGATTCTTCCTGTGGTTTGAAACTTGATAATGTGCTTTATGTACCCTGGGATAACTTGCAACTTAATTCCTCATTAGCGTATGATCGATGAGATAGCTTTGTGTTGTGCAATGTACTAATGCTTTATGTCTTATACATGACCTATTGATAGGAAGGTGATTTCTGATGGGTGAGAGACAAGGTGGACTATATATTTTTTCGGTGTGCCTCTTGTTAAAGTACTTGTCGTTAGTGAGAACTCATATAAGCTATGGCATCAAAGAATGGGACATCCATCGAGAAAGTTTTACAAAAGCTACCAAGCCAGAAAGAGGTTATTTCGAAGAATAACGATGCTTGTGATATTTGCCCACGAGCAAAACATCGTAGAAGTAGTTTTCCTATTAGTTTAAGTAAAGCCAACAGAGTATTTGAGTTAGTTCATCCGGATTTATGGGTCCTTAAAGACACCTTCTTCTTGTGAGCTCATTATTTTCCTCAATAATAGTAGATGATTTTTTTCAAGAGTGTGTGGATTTATTTAATCAAAAGTAAAATCAAGTCAATTGGTATTTTAATTTCATTGCTCTTATGAAACGTCGCTTTGGTAAAGAAATCAAAATTTTTAAGGATAATGGAAAGAATTTCTTAATACATTACAGGATATTTTAAGACTAGCGAGATAGTCTTTGAGACATCATGTGTTGGTACGCCCAACAAAATGGGAGTGGCTGAGAGAAAACACCAACATATAATGAATGTGGCAAGAGCCTTGAGATTTCAAGCAAATTTACCAACACGCTTGGGGAGAGTGTGCATTAACCGCAGATACTTAATTAATCGTAACACCTATTCTCTAATAACAAAACTCCATATGAAATTATGTTTGGGGAAGGCTCTCCATATGATCATTTGAAAGTGTTTCGGTGTTTAATATGCGCATAATCAAAGTAGAAAGGGATAAGTTTGCAAAGGTGGGAAGGAGATGTGTATTTCTTTTGTTATCCTTTGCAAAAAGGCATGGCAAGTTTATGATTTAGACACAAAACAATTTTTAGTGTCATGATGGGAGTTTTATGAACACTGGGCTTCCTTATATGACAAGTATTACCGAAATAGCATCGAGATTGTTCCATCAAATAATGATGTTTGTTGGAGTTGATGATTTAAGATAGTAGAAGAAGAAATGCTTGTCTAGATGTTGGTGGAAACTCATCAAGACGAGCCAGCAAAGAACAAAGCAGCGATGAATCATTGTCCGAGACCCATTGGAAACCCAAGAACCGCATGGAAAGGACAAGAACAACCTGGAGGAGAATGGTGCTGACTAAAGAATGACACAACAATCGAAGGTGTGGTACGTAATAATAAGAGGAGATGTGGTAAAGGAAAACGCTTTAAATTCCTTCTAAAGCAACTAAGGGTTTCGTGATTTACACGCATAAACACGCAGAAAATAGTCCACCTTCCACTCATCCTACACAATCATCACTTCTTGCAACACTCTTATCCTTCAAGAGCATTATGTTAGTCAGATCTGCTTTTCTCAGCTCATAGAAAATATCTTGTGCCCTATCACCGCTGAATGAGCCTAAGAGCTTCAAAGAAGATATGAAGTATCCAGATGGCAAAGCCATGGCGTAAGAAATAAGAGCTCGAGGAACAAGGAACATGAATTAGAAGAATTACCACCGGTAAGAAGGCACTGGAAGCAAATGGATTTACACAGAAAAACGTGATGAAAATGGAAATTTGGTACGTCTGAAAGCAAGACTAGTAATATTTGGGAATCATCAAGTTGAAGGATTGGATTACAATGAGACATTTGCACCAAGTGGCAAAGATGACAACAGATTCAGTACTTTTCTAGCTGTTGCAGCAATTAAAAATTGGGAAGTGCATCAGATGGATGTGCATAATGCCTTTCTTCATGGAGATTTGGAGGAAGAAGTGTATATGAAGATACCACCGGGATTTGCCAAGGGAAATCCTAATATGGTGTGTAGAATGAAGAAATCATTATATGGCCTAAAACAGGCTCCTAGGTGTTGGTTTGCAAAATTATCAGCAGCTTTGAAGAATTATGGCTTTAAACAGTCATACTCAGATTATTCTCTCTTTACCATGACAAAGGGGAAGATGCAGCTTAATGTTTTGGTGTATGTTGATGATTTGATTGTAGCAGGAAATGATCTGGTTGCACTTCATAATTTTAAAACATACTTGGGACAATGCTTCAAGATGAAAGATTTGGGGAAGTTGAAATATTTTCTAGGATTGGAGGTGGCTCGTAGTAAACAGGGTTTCTACATATGTCAGAGGAAGTATACATTGGATATTATCATGGAAATCAGGTTATTGGGAGCAAAACCTGCAGAGTTTCCAATGGAGACAAATCATCGTCTGGCTTTGGCAAAAGGTAAAATATTAGATGATGTGGAAAAATATAGAAGATTGGTTGGTCGTTTGATTTATTTGTCACTCACTAGACGGAGATCTTGCTTACTCAGTGCATATCTTGTCACAATTTATGCAACAACCAAGAATAGATCATTGGGAAGCAGCTCTTCGTGTGGTTAGATATTTGAAGAAGAATCCTGGACAAGGAATTCTGTTGCGCTCTGATAGTATTCTCGGTTTAAAAGGTTGGTGTGACTCAGATTGGGCAAGTTTTCCATTAACTGTATCGCTCATTGACAGGATGGTTTGTTCTTCCTTGCTTCCACCTCGTGGTTCGAAGACTAAGAAGCAACATACGGTTTCTCATTCTTCCAATGGAGGCGTAATTACGACCTATGGTGGCGCTACATGTGAATTAAAGTTGTCAAACAATTACTGCGATTTAGAGTTCATCATACACATTGACGCACCTCATATAGTCAATCAAAGATTATATATTGCCTTTAATCCAGATTTCATGAACGAACAAACATATGTATGACTCGTCATCTTGTCGAGATGCTATAATAAGTGAAGATTATATCACCATCTTACACTCCTACAACAAAGGCAATTGCGTATATCTTTACAAAATCCTCGGGAAAGCCTGGCCGCTTTGTCCAAGATGGGCATTTGTGACTCCCCATGCTCCATCTCGAGGAGTGGTATTAGGAAATAGGGCCATTCTTAGCCTGTAATTATAGTTGATTTTGGAATACCTGAGAACCAAGTCAGTCTTTTTGTATAAATATCTTGTGTGTTAATGAGAATGGCATGACTTAACCAAAACTTAACAGCTGCTAGTCGTCTTCCTCAAAGTTATCGTATTCGATGCAAACCTAGAGCTAGCTTTCTCCTTTGTTTTACAAATATTTAGCTTTAAATATGTTTCTTTGTTTCTTCCGGGCATTTTGCATGATTTCCTTTAATATATTCTCTCTCATGGATATGCGACTCTTTACCTTATTATCATTATTGTCTCTTCAACTATCCCTAACTTCGTATATACAACTACAAGTAGACATTTTACCTCTCGCAAAAACAAATAACCAAATAAATAAAATGGGGTTACTTCAAAAAAAATAAAAATAAATAAATAAATAAATATATAGGGACATTGAGTATGTATTCCTTCCCGCATATTAGATTAGACTACAGCGCTTTGAGCAATACAAGTTGGGTGATCGTTAACCCACCCCACTCTAACAAATTTTGGTTGAGTAACCGCCATAGCTTCCCGACTCTAGAATAAAAAAGAAACCAAAACTCGAACATATTCTGCTATTTTGTCTCGGCTTAAAATGATATTCCTATCAAATAAGAGATTCATGTAGTTTTTCCATTGAGATGATTAAAAAGGCTTTCTTTAGCTCCTTCAATACTAAAATTGTTAATTTCCTTTTTTCTTTCGCCCAAGAAGTCAGCCAGATGCCCATTGTCTCTTCCTTGTGGTATGCACCTGGATGTTGGACCTTTTTCCTCCTTCAATTCACATGTGTCATTCCTTTAAGATTAAAGAATAACTTCGTTGAAGTACTTTCTGAGACCCAAGATGCATCTATATTGGATTTTCCAAAGTTTTACTTTCAGAGACTAAACCCTTCGCACAAGGGTAAGTCGAATGAACATGGGAAGCTTGCTAGCCGCATCATTCTCCAAAGGTATGCTTCTGCAAGGGAAAATGGACGTGGCATTTGCCTAGCCTTAAGGCCCTGATCGTAGCTTCATCATGGCGCATCGGTGAAAGCGGTCATGGGCAAGACATGCCAAAGGCGAATTTTCCTATTCCATCACATCCACAACCTACCCAAGCGCTGCGGTATGTCAAATTTGGTTACATATTTTAGTTAATCAAAACTCAATTAAAGAGTCGCTTGATTATGTACTAGAGACAACTTCGATATGTTAGGATAGAAAGATTAGGATTAGGATAATGATACATACAAATATTACTCAAGACTAAGAATGTGAAAAAGTAAAGAGCTACACGACAACATCATCCTTCCTCTCGGGAGGTTGGTGAATATTTGACTTGAACTGCTTCATTCCTAACTCAAGTTGATGGTGGTTTTTAGCTTAGGGTTAAAATCGTAAAACACTAAACCCTAGCATACAAAGGATGTCACAACATTTAAAGTAACAAAGCATTTACTAGGCACATTTACTCGAAACCTTAATGTGTCCCTAAATAATTACTTGGTATCTTTTAGAAATTAGGGTTACTGACAAGTCAAACCCCAATTCTTTCTACAAATGGAAAATCATGCCATCCACACCTATCCAGCGCCAAAGCATGCCACCATGATAAATGAACCTCTGTGCCAATGGCAAATCATGCTAGCCAACGGAAAATCATGCCAACCATGGTGCCAATGGCAAATCACCGACCCACCGCCAAAAGCATGCCAACCATGCTATCGCACCTCGTGCCAATGGAAAATCATGCCAGCCACACCGACCATGCCAAATCACGCCAAATCCCACATGCCAAGCCAAACAAACGTAGCTAAGCTAGCCGACCATGCCAAACGTGACTTGCCTTAGCCCTAGCCATGCTAGTCACATCATGCCATGGAAAATCATGCGACCACCCTACCCACGCAATGCTCCTATGGCAAACCTCCGCCCCACATGCCAATGCCAAACCGCACCTAGCTCCAAGCCAGCCACGCAAACCATGCCAAACCGCATGGTAGCCCACATGCCAATGCCAAAATCGCTCTAGCCAAGCTTACCCTCGCGCTTACAAAGGTGCGAAAAACACACTTTGCCTTGGCCCATGCTAGTCACATCATGCCAAGACAAACGCCCTTGCCTTCGCCATAACCACGCCATGCCGTCTATGGCAAAACGACCTTTGCCCCACATGCCAAACCGGGCACCTGAGCCAAGATAGCCCGCCAAGCCTATGGCCCCACATGCAAGCCAAAACCAAACTCTAGACAAGCTAGCCTTTGACATGCCAAACGCATTTTCCTGGCCCTACCCATGCTAGTCACATCATGCCAAGCCAAACGCCCTTGCCTTGGCCTAGCCACACCATACGCCCATGGCAAACCCTTTGACCCCACATACCAAGCCAAACCAAACCTATCCAAGCTATCCGCACCATGCCAAATGCACTTTGCCTTGTCCCTAGCCATGCTAGTCACATCATGCCAAGACAAACGCCTTGCCTTGGCCCTAGCCAACCATACGCCCATGGCAAACCCGCCCCACATGCCAAATGTACTGCACCTAGCCAGCCCCACATGGGAACCATTGGCCCCAATGCCACAACCCTACCGCGCCACCCCGTTGGCCCTCACACTGCTGCCACCAAAACGAAGGCGTGCAACAATCAACTAAGATTTCCCTTCAATCCTCGTGAGCAAATCCTAGCCATCCAAGGTTACTGACGCACACATGGCAACCTCGCGGGCCCGAAAACCTAAGTTTGGCCACGCCTTGCCATGCCAACGATGCCAACTACCGCGCGCCACCACGTTGGCTCTCACTACGCGGCTACCAAAACGGGCGATGCAACAATCAATCGGTTTCCCTTCAATCCCAGGAGCCAAATCCCTAGCCATCCAAGGTTACAGACGACACATGGTAATCTTTGGCCCGAAAACCTAAGTTTGGCCCGCCATACAGCTTGCCACGCCAACGGATGCCAACCTAAGCCGCGCCACCACGTTGTCCCCTCACTACGCGGCCAATAAAACGGTTGGTGGCAAGCAATCAGGTTGCCCTTCAATCCCGAGCAAATTAAAGCCATCCAGTTACCAAATGACACATGGTAACCTTTGGCCCGAAAAACTAAGTTTGACCACGCCAACCCTTGCCATGCCACCGGCATGCCTAGCCGCGCCACCCACGTTGGCTCACTACGCGGCTACCAAACGAAGGCGTGCAACAATCAATGGTTGCCCTCCTCTCAAGATGCAAAATCTCACCGCCGAAGGTCACTACAGCTGGCAAGTTTCGAGCTCGACTCTGCTGCCGCCAACAAACGCGTGCTACATGTTTTCAAAATATTCGAGACATCAACACAACCGGGGATCCCTCTTCGGGTATTGTTTGGTTGTTTACGTCGCGACGACACTAGGCCCGGTCAAGGAAGTTGTCATGCGGCGAAAGTGCTAGTAAACCGAGAATTTATGCGTGAATCACTCATGGGACATAAAGCACATGCGTTAACAACTTTGGGACATCAATTCCATAACGTTAGTTGGCGGTTTCATGAAAACTAGCCTATGCGTTAACCACTTTATGGAACATCAATTCCATGCATACCGCTACTACCTCCTCCCATTTACTCCCACTCCCCCAATGAGACCAAATGGCACGTTTACTCCGACTTGTATAAATAGGTCTTACTTATTTCATTGAACAACAAGTTCATATGGGAGATAAAACACTCAAATACTCTACTTGCTAGCTCACCTCGGGGAGCCTCCCACTTTTCCGATAAATGTCTTAAAAGAACTCCAACTACTCTCACTACAAGAGTAATCCGCTTACAATTCAAAATCCTAGCAAAGAGCCCAAAATTTTAGTCGCTTTTACATTTAAGCAAACCAAAGTCAGAATCATTGCCAGTTTGGCTACTTACTAACCTCGTGTCCACTATCACTTACAATACGATCGATGTGGCTTATCATTGATCACTTTATCAAGTAAACTATAAGAACTAAAAAGTGCTCATCTAGCTATTCACTTTGGAGGCACAAACCGTATAACCAAAAATGGAAGAGGCTCAGCACTTCTCTCAAGAACTAAGTTTAAGCGCCACCACCGTATAAAAAAGCAGTTGTTTCAATCAATTAGGCATTTGAGATCTTAGTATTAATCTAACAGCCTTAAGAGGATTTATTCCATGGAAACATGAAAACTCATTCAACCAATGCTTTATCCCACTCACATGATCAAATGCATGGATGCACGACCGAGAAAAAAATTAACACTTGTTTAATTAAGTTTAAACCGAACTTCTTTACAAATCCAACAACCCATATCATTCCAATCAAAATCAAACTTTTAAACACTCAGCTCAACAATTCAAAGTGAAAACCAGTTCGTCATATCCTTGCCTCTCCATCGTCGCAACCGACCTTCCTACACGCTTAAAAAGCTAATTGCTCACCAACGTTTTTCTCAAGAATTGGCACACTCTGTGATATAGACTTGTACAAACCATTACCAAAATGGGGTGACTACAATGTTGGATTCTAATGTACATCGAGGTAGTATAGAATTCGTATTTTGCCATCAAG
The DNA here is from genome assembly GCA_023531295.1 of Papaver armeniacum. Taxonomy (NCBI): domain Eukaryota; kingdom Viridiplantae; phylum Streptophyta; class Magnoliopsida; order Ranunculales; family Papaveraceae; genus Papaver; species Papaver armeniacum. The sequence continues at coordinate 25,778 of JAJJWW010017292.1, read as the reverse complement.
AACACTTTAAGCAAATCCTCCTGCGAAGATCGATCCCACTCAAAGTGGGGAATATACATGATTTCAATCATTGAGATTCTTAGAGAGGCCTTCACCGTATACTTTGTGAGTAATGGTTAATAAATTAGAAATGCAGAAACTCCACAAGATCATTCTCGCGAGCATCAACTACCGCAACTTCTCAGGGCTCTTCTCTCTCTCTTTTATTCTATTGTAATCAACTATTCTCTCAAATTTAGTCTTCACCACTTTCAAACTTGCTTCCCTCCATAAAAACCAAAACGAACCCCTATTCAAACAAGAACATTAAAAAAATTATGTGGCCTCCATTTCCCATTTGTCAAAGACCATGTATCGAGGCCTTTACAAGAACTTACAATGATTAGGTATTAATCTTTATATAAGGTTTGGATTATAGACTAAAAATGAGTAATAGAGAACTCGAAAAGAAAAAATGAATGAGTAATGCCGTACAACGCCATTTCTCGTAACAAGTTTAGTCAATTAAAAGGTTGTAAGTTTTCTAACAAGGAAATTCTCATGAGAGATCATGACATTTTTGGCAGCTCTATCGAAAACAAGATCAGAGGGGCAAAATAAAGTACTTTACCCACCGAGACTCCGCATGACTCATGATGGGCCAAGACAATATTGCGTAGAACTGCAGATAACCTAAAACACGTATCACCTAAAGGGATACCACGGGATCGCAGTAAAAGCATATCTCACCATATAAGAGAAGCAATAGATTGACTACCACTCTGCTCGTGTTCCGTGCTCTGTGCTTTCTGCTCAAGCACAGTACATATGGTCAAAGAAATCATTTCTAATAAGCTTCATTTGAACTTGATATAAAAAAGAAATCAAATCAGCTGTAACATGTAATGATTTTACCCCTGTAAAGCCCAAAGAATCATCTACAGCACTAACCTAAAACCCTAAGACGCCCTACAACATCTCCTATCGAACCACTTAAAACTAGCACTCCAAGAAATGCACCACCAAGACACATAATCACCACCATACCTTAACTCATCATCAAGAAAACAAAACAATTAAACTTATACGCACGAGTATAGTTCCCTTCACAAATAAGACTACTAAAATACATTATTAACGATGTCAAATTGAAATTAAAATTTACTTAGAATCAACTCGAACCTAAATTCTGCCGACTAAAATCACTAAATCGCTGAACGATATTTAGTTTGTAGGATAAAAAGGGAATAACATTTAGTCTAATCTTATATTGAGCTATGATGGGAATGATTATAATCGCCATATTGCCTAAACTACTCTTAATTGTATGCTAAAAAAGGCACCATTATGGGAGTAGTAAGCCAATACAAAGAATCCACCATCATAAAGAGATAAGTATAAATCGTTTATTTCAAGCTTTTAAGCATTTGTGATTTTTCACCGCGAGTCCATAAAAGAGCTTCAGCTTTGTGCATTTCTGCTACCTTTGAAATGAGAAGTGTCATTCAATTTGTTCCGTATATTGACCAAGGGTAATCATGTTTCATTTACTGAGTTTTCAAACCCGGGACGTCTCGTGCAATAACTTCGAGACCGCAAACTATACGGTAAAACATTTATCCAACCACGCCACACCGCATCATTCCCACCGCCAAGTGACATATGTGGAACTTTCATGTCATCCTTGGAGTATCAATCCCCGCATATAAAGTAAAAATAAGGTGAATAATTTCCATATACTGTAAGACATTGCACTTGACTACTCAGATGCATATTAAGTGGCAGTTTAAGAAAACTCATCCTCCCAAGCAATTTTTTCCACTCCACTCATCATAATTCATTCTCCAATCACCACCATAATATCTACAAAACACAAATACTTGACTTCATTTTTGAATGTTATGGTTTCCATTCTCAAACATGGGTGAATCAAGAAAACAATGTTCCCATACATACAAAATGAAATAAAATCGATAAGAATTTAACCTAAGAATCAACCACAAATTTGTCAATCTTTTTATAAACATACTCAAACATCATATATACATGAATTTAATTTCATGAAACCCACTAAAATCCAAACTTTGTGAGAACCTTAATCTAAAAACTTAGAAAATTTCATTAACTAACAATACAAAACTCATGTGGCTACTTCTTAATCAAAATTAACAACATCAAAATCCATCAACTAAATGCCTCGCTAGCATACTATTTCACATGCCTAGACCACCTGAGTTCAAATTCATCTACATCTTAATTTAGCCAATTTAAAAAAAAACAACAAAATATACCCATACACACATCAACTAAAATATAGATTTCAACATGAATCGACTCATGAAACTCAAATTTAATCAGAATCTAAGTGTTAAGAATGTAGTAGTTAAGCCGAGTTTCACATTATGAGGACTTAACATAACCCATATCTTATTTTGTCGAAAAAAGAAATTCACTTGAGATCGAGTAGGAAGGACAAGATAACCATAGCAAACAGAAAGCACCTATCATCAGCCGACTCTTTCGGCAGTGTCGACCATCACCGGGTTTTTCAAGATGCAGACAAAGGTTTAAAAGTTTGGGCAAATGTCAAGAATGAGAGTCATGAATGTTAAGTTTATCACATAGATTGACAAAAGGGAATGAGGGAGGTAGTTGTGGTAATAAGGCCAACAGCTAATCTAGGTGTTCAAAAGATGAAACAGCTTACTAATCCTCTTTTTCTCAGAAGTTCATCTACTAACCCTTTTTCAACAACTTACCTGGGAAAAATCCAACCTCCATCTCGCAAATACATTCAAAATCGAGTTCGGCTAAAATCTTGTCAACAAAATTTGTCGTAAACTTCTAAGAGTCATTTTGTCAAACAAAGTTATAAGAGAATAGCAACATCATAGATTCCGAGGAATAAAGAGAAAGCCCTTCAAAGAAACAAAATTACACCTCTATCGACATACAAGAGACAAATTAAGAAGCCCTATTTCTCTTTTTGGATCTTTACTTATCAATCAAAATCGAGTGAAAAATATTACCTTATAAATTACAATCAAGCTAATTAATCATAGTATTGGATCTTCAAAACCCCAAATGCCATATGTTGCAGGGCATGAATCAAAATCGAACGCAGAGATGCGATACCATCAAGAATAAAGTATACAAACCTATCAAGATATACAAGTTTTAAAATGGGGGAGGAAGAAATGTAGAAACCTACTTTTAATTTAATTTTGACAGATTTGTACAAGACCTAACTTTAATTTGGCCATTCAAGTCTTCCGCAGAGCTGAGAGGGGGATAGACCGTGAAGCGCTAATAAGTGTTGGAGCCATGAGAAACTAGCTTATGCCAAGGCCGGGGTTTCTGAGGGAGGGAAAAGATGAAATTTTTTTTTGGTGGGAACTTTTGCGCTAAAATTTGGATTTTCCCGCCAATCAATTTAGAAGACATTTTCACTTAGAGGAAAACTGTGTGGCAATCCGCGTGACATTGTTTTCATATATTCGTGGGTTAGACATCCGTAGTTTTCATTGGCCAAATGGATATCATACGATCATCAAAATGACGGCTTCTTTGTGTTTTCTCTGGTGTTTTTTTGCTTCTCGGTTTGAATTTCTACTACTGTGACAGTCATGAAGTAATTTCAACTAGTCATACAAGTCATGAAGAGTTTTGTCTGCACTGGTAGACTCAAAGTTATAAGATTACTATGATGGACCACGCAATTATGGATGGGTTCTAACTTCAAACCCAATGTAATTCATCACCTAATCGATAAATATGAAACTCGTGTGTCGATTCTAATTAAACGTATGATAATGGCATAACCAATACGAACTACGAAGCTCTCAGAGGGTCCGACTTCAAACTTAGCATACTAGGTACGCAAACAAGAGTTTTGGACTTTCTTAGGTAATCTCCCAAACTCCAAATGCACTCTTTTCACAACTTCGAGCCATGAAATGGATCCGAGACCGAAACTCAAGTGTGAATATGGACTACTATAAGCTCCAAACTTTACAAGAACGATGAATCCAACCGTATACATATTAATTCATCTTCATTTCACCCAATCAAACTCATGTCCAACTCTAGTAATCTTTAACATGGATGTTCAAATCATAAGTTTCATCTTCGCTCACTCCAACGAGAAACTCGTGTCCAACTTATAATCTTTTGAACCCGAGATGGTCAAAATCGACTCGCAGGCCACTTTCTTTCTCGAAGTCGCGTAAAAGGGTTTGTTTGAGGTTTCATAGAATGTTCCGATGGAATCTTGACGGCGAATGGGATTCATCGCGCCTACGAAGTTTCCAACTTAAAGTAGTCCACCATTGTGTTTCGACCTCCGCCACTTTCTTCTAAGTCGCTAAAAGGGTTTGTTTAAGGTTTCATAGAATGTTCGATGGAATCTTACATATGAATGGTTGCATCTATCATTCTTACGAAGTTTCCAACTTATAATAGTCCACTCTGACCGCTTCGAGCTCGCCCACTCTTTCTTTCTCGAAGTCGCTACAAAGGTTTTTCACCTCGTGAGCCATTTTCTTCTCGATAGGGAAAGTTCGTGAATACTAACTCAATAGGGAAAGTACGTATGCATACCACTTTGCTCTGGGTCGGAATATGGGAATGTACGATACCTACTGGATTTGACTTTCCAATGAAATGGGAGTGATACGCATACCTAAACAGCCTAATTCGTGAACCAATAAGAGGCATGCATACCGTTGATGGTGGACTTTTGACGATGGCCAGCATCGTAAAATCGACGAGAATTATGTATCTCAAGGGGGTAAGATAATTTACCATATGTTAATTCCTACAATATTACGCTTATCAGTCAACATGAGATCTTCAAGCACATGAGTAGTGGTGTTGTAATATTAATTAGTTTTCTTGTAGTGATAGAAGTAACTAAGGTAGATATATATATCATATACAGCATTTTTAAGGATCATTCACTTGGTCTACGAGAATAACATGAAGATACTGTGATGCATACCCTGGGTTCCGAATTGTGAATATGGGGAAGGCACGATACGACTCTCAGATCCGACTTTCACGAGCCGATAATGATACGCATATCCCTCGAGCCCGACTTGTGAACCGAGGTATACATACCCCGTACACAACGTTGACTTTAATGAAGAGTTGTTACAGCATGTTAAGGCCCGGGCCTTTACAAATCGAAAATCATAAGGTCTCAATAACATACATGTACTGCATAATTTATCGAGTAGTTATATGTCGCATAAATAACTTTTTGGTATGCATACCAAGATGCACAAAGATAAAGTCTCGTGAACTCGTGAACCCGAATCAATACGCATACCGGTTATATGCATACTAATAACCGTTGGTCCTGAACTGGGCTTGGTATACATAATGATGATGTTAAAGAGCAGCTCGTATTGTACTTCGAATTTGCTCCATGTATCGCATCACACTCCTGGTATGTGACTTATAATTTAACGATAGCTAATCGGGAAATCACGGAATCCGGAGAAATATAATCGAAGCGATACAAAGTAATATTAATAGAGCAACTGATAAAAATCGATCAATGTCAATCTATATTCCTAAGTAACCATAATAACTCGAGAAACCAATGGAATTCGTGATAAATTGAGTGAGGTTAAGGCTAACCGACATCGAAAGATGATGGCTAACAAGTGAAATTAAATGAAGTCAAGTGAAAATTCTACTTGACTTGATATAACCATATATAAACCCATGGAATCCAAGAAATCGAAAGTGACATCGAGCGACATCGATAAGATCGATGCATAAATCTCGCTGGAAACCGTCTAAGGTTGACGTAGTACATGCACTCGCACATGATAGTATGCATACAAGTTTGAAATCGGGAATACTGCCATAGTTCCGAGCTACAGACATGTACGCGCAGCTATAAATAAAGCGACTTAGTGGTACGCATAACGCATACATACCGCAAAAAGTCTCTGTGGAACTCGAACCTGTATCGGTACGTATTCCAAGTATGATACCGAACAAGAACCGTTGATTCTAAAACCGTTGTGGTATCCATACTTGGAACACAAACCAAAAAGTCCTACGTATTTCTAACTTTTATTTTGAGGTCTTATTGTGCCTCCTAGTTAAGGTCTTATTTCGCCTCTTTATGCCCTTAAACCATACTTGAAGCTATAAATGACACATGAGCTCAACCTTTACGAGTTTTTATGATATATCCTCGCTAAATTTGGAGAGTTAGCCACTTGGACATCGAGGTGGTTCGTATGTCAAAGGCTATGACCAATATAACTACCATAACAAAGGCTATGACCAATATACCACAACTCTCAACAAAGTTAAGAAAGTATTCTGTGGTCGAACTTGGTCAGAGCCGACTACTATAAGTCGTAAACTTCGTAAGAACGATGAATTCAACCTTCCATAGTAAGATTCCGTTTTAACATTCTCCGAACCCTAAACAAACCCTTTTCTCTCGGCGACCGGTGTTAAAGTGGCCCTAGCAAACTCCGTCTAAGTGGACTACTATAAGTCGAAACTCGTGAAGAACGATTAATTTAACCTTCCATAGGTAAGATTTCGCTTAACATTCTCTCAAACCTTAAACAAACCTCTTTGGCGGCGACTTCAAAAAGCAAAGTGGCCTCCGAGGTCGGCCTGGCCAGAGGGACTACTATGCAAGTCCTAAACTTGGTAAGAACGATGAATCCAACTATCTATAGGTAAGATTGCTTTCTTCTAATATTCCTCCCAAACCTTAAACAAACCATTTTCTCGCGACTTCGAGAAAGAAAGCGATCGAGCTCGAAACTCGCCTAGGAGTGACTACTATAAGTCGTGGAAACTTCATAAGAACGATAAATCCAACCATTCAAGGTAAGATTCCACCACACATTCTCTCGAAACCTTAAACAAACCCTTCCGACGACTTCGAAAGAAAGTTCTACCTCGCTTTTGTAATCCTCGCCTCCTCAACCTCTAATTCATCTAATGGGAACCCTAAAATTTATACGAAATCGATTAAAATTGAAGAAATCGATCGGATTTAATAATCCAAATTCTGACCAAATATGATATCCAATCAAATTTACATTTTACATCCGATTTGTGCCTACATATTTAAAGAAATGGATTAGTATTTTCCTAATTTACATGTGTCTGTGGAGGCAATATGCATCATAAAATTGAAATCGACTCCTAATGATGTTTGCTATAAAAATAGTACAAAATAAATAAAAAGTCATCAAATGCATGCCCTAAATGCTTCTAAAACGGCAAACTATTATGTTCAACTAAAATATTTTATAATTTGATATCCGCTTCAAATTATACCAAAATCAATTAAAATGCAAAATAAATCGAGCGCGCCTATGGCCGCTAACCTCCTGTATGTGTCGACTTGTATCCTATAATTTTTCCACCTAAAATCAGTTTGACTTCATCATCGTTTTTACTGGTCGCCAATCACCACTGTTTCAAAGATGTATGTATAGAACTTGGAACATTCTGCCGCCAATCGCAACTAGGTTTCCCCAGCATGTAACTCGCATCGCATGCCAAATAACATTTTTTTAAATTTTAATACTCTAATGAGCCAAGCAAATTCTCCAACATATCACTACCAAATAAATTTTCGCTTAAATTTTGGCAATTTGGCGAGAAATTTCCCCTAACGCCTCACGCACGTAAAGTTCTTCTCACTCACTGCGAAATTCTTAGGCTCCTTTCCCGAATGCTCTGCCATTTCAAGCGACGTACTTTGGAGGGCAAACAAAGTGGTCAAGTTTTCACCGAGCGGTCGCAGTCTCGACCGTCAGTTGTAAGCAGCCTTCCAGTTCCACCGCTAGGTAATTTTTTAATTTATATTTTTTTCTCTTTACTTTTTAGTTATTATAACAATTTTTATTAAAAGGGCCTCACAAAATATTTTATAATACCTAAATTCAAAAAGACCCTCTGTTCTAAATACAAATAAATTTACATTTTTTATTAACAAGTGGTCCCACAAAATACAATATAATAAACTACAGTATATTAATAAAATTTGCCGGTTTGCCATAGTGGGAAATCTAGTTTGTGGCATGGCAAACCAACCTTTATACCAGCTCCTATAGGAACCGGCCTTGAAAAAATAAACATCATTAATAAATTTTTTTCCACTTCACGTGAAACGGGAATGAAAGTTGTAAATTATATTTCCACCCTATGAGTCATATAAAACTACAAGCCAGGGTTTCTTCTTCACATTTTCAAGTCCTCTCTCTCTTTGTTTAGTTGCAGCTGGTCATAGGAAAATCTAGGTTTTCACTTCATCGCGCACACCCGCAAATCGTTCATTACTTTGATTTTAAGTTTAGATTTTCTTCGAGCATGCTTACCTTAATTGTAATCTTTTAGATTCACTGTATGGTTCAATTTGGGGATTCATCAAATTTTTTTTTAGAGATTTTAAGTTGTTTTTTTTGCTACTTTAAGCTTTGATTTTAAGCTTAGAAATCTCATTTTGAGTAAAAGATGTATTTTATTTGAAGATTTCGCATCCACCGCCAGTGGTTTAATTCCGAGGATTTATCAAAGGCTTTTTTTATCTTTTGGATGTCTTTTTTGGGTCGCTTTTAATCTTTGCTTCAATTTCTCTTTAGATTTGTTTTTGGGTTGAATTGAATCTTCTCCATTAACCTTCTTTTGTTTCATGGATTTTTTATGTGAAGTCTATATATAGCCTTGCTGTAAGTTTTGGGTGTTAGTAAATTTTGTGAAGTTTTAGGTTGTTGAGTGATTTGTATGATATGGCTAGAGATAGAGGTTTTTTTTTTTGTTTTTTTCCTGTACTTTGAAACTCAGAACTTTCTTCCTTTGAAAAAAATGAAGAACCCTAGTTTCCCTTTGATTTACCTTACATTTCATGGATATTTTATTTGTGAAGTTAATTCTTATACCTCTGTCATGGTTTTTTGGGTGTTGGTAAAAAATTGTAAAGTTCAAAGATTTCTCCCATTTTTGTTTTTAAATGGCTAGAAGCAGAGGCTGTTTGTGGTGATCCCATGACCACTCCGGGCAGCATTTTCTTCTCCCAACACGAGAAAGGGCGCCGCGCTAATATGCGATCCGTAAACGGTAACAATATTCCTTCCCATTGTAGTTTCATTGCTCATCACCTAATTTCATTTGTTTTTCATTTCTAATCTTTTTGTTTATGGATACCTAGCCGATTTGAAGTGTCTATCTTTAAATGTATCAAAGTCCGTAAAGCGATCTCGGTCAGTAACACTAACAACTCCTCAAAGGACGCAAAGAGAAGGCACAAGGATAGACATCGCGACATAAGCAAAACATCAAAGGCCCCAAAGTTTAATTCAAGCAAAACGCATCATTGCTGTTGGATGATGCGTAACATGTAGCCGGCTAGCCATCTGCCTCCACCACAATGACGTTGAAGATAGTGAATGTTCTCGCTTTCTAGGCGCTTATCTCTCACACGCCGCGTTCGATTTGGAAATCGCACAGTGACCCACAAGGCTAGTGAAGCTTCGCAACTGGGTGGTGAACTAGAGTTTCATCGTCACTCACTTCAGGAACTAAATTTGAATAACGCCGAGACTTACTATTGGTCTAAATGCGAACCAAGCATCCCAAGCTAAAAGGTCCGTGACACGCAAAGATGTGTCATTTGGCACTGCTGCATGATAAAGAATGTGTGGGGGCTCAAATTTGTGTAGTTTTTTGGCTATGCATTTCTTAACAAGCAGTATGATGGCAATATTTTCGAAATAACTCCCAAGATATGATGACTGCATCGTAGTTTTCCATGTTCGGGTGATTCATGATTGCATGTTGTTTGTCAACCTCGTCACATTTTAAGTTTCTCGCATTGTCGATATTTGTATTGTTCTACCATTTGATCAATTAACATAGAGGTCATGGCGATCACCTTTGGCTATATAGTGTCTCGATAAGATGTGGGCCGAATAGCAAAAGGAGCAATGTAATAATGTTCTTTTGAAATTTAATTGTTAAGGTACCACGCCATACGACCTCAAAGAAAGCTCACTTTGTGCATGCAGAAGGCAATGAGCGTAAATAAATGAAATTTTTCATCATGTCCAAATGCATAGTTTTAAATGCCTACATGCTTTGTGTTATCGCATATGATTTGTTATAGATTTTTTTTTTTCTCATGGCATGAGATTTTGCTCTTGATCACATAAAACCTCGTGCAGTAACCATGGTTGTTTAAATGTAGCTTTTATGATAGCATTCCGATCCATCCATCTTTGCTTTACTCTTTAGTTACTCATTCAATGAAAGTGCACCGCTTATGTCGAGGATAGCTCCCATAACTTCTATGTTGTTGTCTTTATTCATAGTAGCTACACAAGCTTGAATTTTGAATTAGTCGCTTGTTTTTATAATGTGTACAAATTTCATAAGTCAAAGTTGCCGCCCGTCAGCTTATATTAAAAATGAAGCACAAAATGACTCAAGCCTAAGAATGTACTGACTCAAAAGAAAAAAAAGTCATAAGCAAGACAAAGAAATCTCAAAGTTTCAAAGGAGGGAGCGTGAATCTCGTAGGAGTACTTCGAATGAAGCCAAGACGCTTTTGGTTGTCAACCGTGCTACATAAGATGAGTCCTGATGAACGGAACAAGAAGTTGACGATGGTTTTACTTGGGATGATTTGCAAGAAGATGAGAATGAATATGCCGGGCATGATGATGGATGTGCTAATGTAATCATGAGGATGAAGGCCTGGTGTTCACCTCCAGCTATATTTTGCACATACAGTCCAATGCCTTTCTCTCGCCTTTTCTTACCTTTTGCTCAACCTCGTTTTGTTTTTTTTTTTTGCTTTTCAAGGATGGCTGGGAACCGTGACTGGATGTTGGCTTCGGGAACCAAAGATCGGATGCTTTTTTATTTCAGAATAACTTTATCGTCTTTGTGCGATAATTATAATTATAAAATCTTAATTAGTAATTATCTCCAGACACTTTAAATTGTAATTAATTGCCTGATTTTCTAAACCAGGAGCACAAAATTTGGTTGCTAAAAGTTTAAGCAACCAACTTAAGGCCAAGGTAGTATTTTAAATGCCTGTCAGTTGGTTCAGCCATGAAGCAATTAACTGTGGTATTTTAATCGCTTTCAAAGGGTACTTGGTCTAGCTAAGAAGCGACTCTGCATTTCACTCTCTAGCTTTCGTCGGGGTCTACTCATGAAGCGCATCGGGCGTTTCACTGCTTTAGTATGGCCGGGTCTAACTCTAAAGTCACGGTTATTTTGCTTGTTCTGCAAGTGGAGGCTCTGCCTAGCTATGAAGCGATTATTATTTTGTTGTTTGTGTAGGTTTATTTTAGCTATGAAGCAAGCAAAGAAAGAAGACGTTACATGATAGTTGGTTGATTACTGTGCTAAATCAGCCTTCAGGCCGCTCTGCACTCCATGAGATCCCACCTTTGCAACTAAAGAGCGAGAGTTGAACAGCCGCTCTAAGGGTTGTGAGCGACTCAACATGGGCTTTGCAACCAAACTCGGCCTGGCCGCTAATCCCGTTTTTTCAGGAAGGTTCTCCCGAATCAACTATTCTCGGTTCACCACTTTCCTTGCTTCCTCCCAAAACGAACCTATTCTCCTCCATTTTTATGATCAGTTGTAAGTCCGAACTACGTATTTTCGGTTTAGGCCGACTTGTACGGGTATCGACGGTCAATCTAAAGTACTCCCTGCGCATATTGTTTAGGGTTTGAATTGTTTCTCACCGCACACCAATACCGAAATCAAAGCAGAAACCATTTTCACCTACAAACACTAACATATCTTTCAAGTCGTATATTGAAAGCATAATCACAAGCCGTGAATGATTTATACTCTAGTTGTAGGACATGATCACATGATCATATATAGTATTAAGGAATAGATTACAAAGTATAACACTTATCTTTTGAACTTCAGATATAAGACATCGACATAATCGCTTTGAAGGTCAGATTATGTGTGTATGGGTAAAGGTGAAGATTTCCATCCTAGGAAACAATTTTTACATTTTCTTAAAGGAAGTACATTCATAAACTTGTGTTAGTAGATAGAAAGGGAAATTGCTAGGATTATTAGTATTGTTATTCATTGCATATCTTTGGATTACCAATATGTGTGACTTAGTAAAATCGATCGATTTTTATGTATCTTGGTAAAACTAGTCACAATACCGACTTATGCATTGGTATGACTTTTATTAGTGTAACCGATCCTAAGTAATTACCACCGAAGGTATGATCGATATTTGTAATCAAAGTGACAGATCCTAGTAATTGGTGTGTAATCGATCCTTGTAATTCCAAGGGTGAATCGTCTTAGTAATTGGTGTAACTGATCTCGAGTGACTTGCGTAACCGATCACAAGTAATATATACCGTGAGAATATGGTAAATTTGGCCCCGGTAATTAAGGTAACCGATCTCGCTAACTGATGTAACCTATCCCAGAACTACATGGAGGTAGAACTGATCCTTGTGTTTGGTAAAACCGTAAACCCATGAGTAGTGTATTGATATTTGATCAATCACATAGTTTTCATGGAATACAGAAAGTAACCAAGCTTCTAAACTTGTTTGGAAAGTGTGGTATAACTTGCCCAAGATCAGAACTATGAAAGAGGATTTACATAAGAAAAGATGTCGACATACTTTGAACACGTGCAAGAATTTTACCTTTTATTGTTCAAAGATATTCCTTATATACTCAAGGAGATCCTCGATCGGGTAAAATAAGCTAAGAATCTTTTTATTTAAGGTTATTAGGTTTTGTAATCTCCGAGAATAAAAATCAGATTGTGGCATTTACTGGGTTGAGATTTTCTAGTTAAGATTTCATTATATTTGGACAATGCATTTCCAGAATTATGAAAACCGATTTGGAATATATTGCATATCCTAAGAATATTTCTGCTTTTGGAAATTCCTTTGTGTCCAAACTTCCTTGGTCTATAAATACCAAAGGTTTGCATTTCGAGCAAACTAACTCCTAAGAGCCAAAAACTACCTTGTTGTGTTCTTTACCGGAGTCGCCTATCCGAGAGGAAAGTACCCTAATTATGCGAAATCTCTTACGACCGCTGTTTAAAGACTTCGTGGGATCAAGAAGCTTCTATGAGTACCGCTGGTGTTAAAGTAGATAATCGCAGTTTCGGTATTATTAGTTTTCATTGATTTGATTGATTAACGGTTGTTGAACTTTGATTGCACCTAGTTTGTTTATTCTTGAGAATCTTCTTTGATATAAGATTCACTCAAACTAGATCGAAGTGTCGACCATGATCTTTTAGAACTCGTTTGTAGATCTATAGACGTCTTGTGATAATCCATTGGCCAATGACTGTCATAAGGCGTGATTGATCACAAGAGATTCAAGTTGTGTCAGGCAAAGGCTTATTGAATATCTAAGAAGATTTGAAGACAAATAAGATTTCGATTTGGGTTATATATATTTGGTGCACAAAAACTTGATCGATCGATTCAATGATATCGCATTTATTCGATCGATTGATCGTGGAGACTATACAATAATATCTTCTTGATTTCTTTTGATTATTGCAAATCAGATTTTATTACTTCTGTAATTAAAGATTGGATTGATCTAACCAGAAAATGAGTTTATTGGGTTAAACAAAAGAGCCTTTGCGATGACTTAAGATATCTTCATTGGAAAGAATCGACAGAGTTATTACCAAACAACATTTGTTGTTCTCATCGCTTGGAATACGATCCAAAGGAATTGTTCCAAAGGCGCGGCACTTGTTGAATGCTCAAGCTACAGGATAATGAACAAACTAGGTGAACTATAGGTTTAGTTGCTTGGTCTCAACTATACGAAGTTTGTGTTGATTTTGTATAGAGCTTAATTCTCGAGAGTATTCAATTTTCGACTAGGTCCCGGGCTTTTCTCGGATTTGCGTTTCTTGTTAACAAAATCTTGCTATAAAATTTCTTTTTTTTTCGATTATAATTGTTTATTATAATCAAAGTAAATTATATAAACGCTAATTCCGTATTACGTGATAGTGATCCTATAGTGTTTGGTTAAGTCCGAACTTATTATCAATTAGTAATCATACTTTCTTGTTGTACTATCTCGATCTTGTATCCATAGTCAATCGCACAAGTTAACTTGTTGTAGTATATTGTCTCGATCTTGTATCCATAGACGATCAAATGAAGTGTGAACCTATTAGTTGTATTTTCTCGACTACCCCATAGACAATCAATTTCAGAGAACTTTAATGTGGAAAAGTTTTAGATTGAGGTATATTTGGGTACCCACGCCTTTTCATCACCACCACTAAACTTGATGTAGTTCATTAAAAGTTAATGGAAGCTTTTCTTTCTTGTTAAAAAGAAAGAAAAAAACAGATTACTTTAATACGTTATTTTATTTCCCGCCAACTTTGAAAGTTTTAGGTCGGTAAGTCACCAATCCTGTTTCTCCTTCCCGCCAAACGCCATCAGTTAGCAATTTCGCTAATTATACTCATATAATTCGCTAATCCGTATTTATCAATCAAATATGTGTGTATCATCTCGTACATTTCTATATGAATATCACAATAATGGTTTGAAAGCTGGGTTCTAACAACCACACCCAATTTTTTTGTTTAGCAATCTATATATGAACAAACTCCAATATACTTTCAAGAGAATCAACTATACCGTCGTACTAAATATTTAGAAAGGTATATCAAAGATTTATATATCTATTTCACAATGTAATCAACAAATCAAAATGTAGAAATCCGTGAGCCCTGATTATTATGTGAAACAACTCTGAACGGCACTCAAAGACCAATGTTCAAGTGTCAATCAATTCAATAAACAACCCAAAGTCTGGATTCAAGAACTGATTGATCTAAACGCGCAACCTGTGATATTTCTATTATATAAACAAATATAATGCGGAAAAGAAATAACACGAACACCAGAAATTTTGTTAACGAGGAAACCGCAAATGCAGAAAAACCCCTGACCGAGTCCACTTTTGAAGAACACATCAGAAGCCGCTTAAGACACTAGCCTACTACCAATGAACTTTGACTAGAATGTAGTTGAGCCCTAACCAATCTCACACCGATCAAGGTACAAATACGGCCCTTACATCTCTCGAACCCCAAAGATGATTCTACACACTTGATTCCTTAGATCATCTCACCCACAACTAAGAGTTGCACGACCCAAAGTCGAAGACTTGATAAACAAATCGTCTCACACAAACAAGTCTATTAGAATAGATAAATCTATCTCCCACATAAATACCTATGAGTTTTGTTCTGCCTTATGATAAATCAATGTGCACGGAAACAATTGGATTAACTGCATTTATATTCCCTAAGAACAACCTAAGTATTATCAATCACCTCACAATAATCATAATCTTATGGAAGCGAATCAAAATTTTGGAATCACAAACGATGAGACTTGAGATGTTTGTGACTTCTTTTAATCTTACCTATCTGAGATAAATCTCAAGAAAATCTTAGAAAAGATAATACTCAATCACGATAGTAGAAGTAAGATAAGAACAAGCAACTACAGAGAAAATAGTCGGTCCGCTCACAATCCCAATGAAGTATTTAAGTCGTTAACTTATAGGTTTTTGAGAAAACCTAAGGTTAAAGGAGATTCGGACTTAGTCGCAACTAGTATCACACATGAGGTGGGGATTAGGTTTCCCATTGCTAGAGTTATCTCATTATATAATCTTCAAATCATGGTTTGATAGCTTGAACAAAGTAATCAATATTCACCGTTAGATGAAAACTTTAGATTCAAGCTAATATCTTTTAACCAAGTTAGATCGAACTTAGCTAGTTACACACAAATGAAATGTACATTCATTTAGATATGGGTAACCTGTATTCTAAACGTATACACTAGGTAGGCTCAACAATATTTAACTGTTAGCCATATGAACACTTTCATATAAACCTTATTCATCTTAAACACAACTAGTTCAAATACCTCAAATGAGACTAGTTATAAAGTTGTTCAATTGCTATATTCTCATGAAGTATACAAGAACACAATTGAAGTGAAATCAGCTTTTGATTCACTCAATCAATTCATGAACATTATAGTCACTATTGCAAAAATTTCATTCTTATTATATAAATGTATTAGTTCATTCCACAACCGATTCTAGAACTTTAACCTACTCAAGTATGCAAACGGGTACGCATAATTAAGTAGCTTCTGACTTGATCAGAACTGATCAGACGCATGCGTATACGCATACTACCACACATCCAAAACAATAAGCTTGAATTCAGTATGCGTACCGGTATGCATACTATAGTTCCCTAATTCAATCGTGTTCGCCAAGATGATGGGTACGCAAGGCTCTCGACTTTACCCGACCTCTCTAGTACTAATATCGGTATGCATACAATACCTGTGCCTGATCAACGATATGCAAGTACACATACTATGTCTATAATCCAATTATGGTTAAGTGTTCTAAACTCCATTTCAATCATTGAAACATTCTTAGAGGATGACAATAGTTGTTTTCACGAACTATTATCATCAAAGCAATTTTCAAGTTATTGAAATAATCATTACGAAACATTTCAAGTCTACATTAAAATGACCGTATCACACAAATAATATAAGATGTTACTCACGATTTTCACATGATCATCTTTTGACTTTCTCGTCAAGAATATAAGATGAACTTGGTCGGGTTTAAAGCATTATCGACACATATTTCGAGAAATATGTAAGCTGCGGTTAAACTTAGCTCAAATATCAAATGTGCATAATCGAATACTATATAGCAATACTTTTGTCTCAATATAGGAGATAGAGTAGAAATAGACTTTCCAAGTGATGGATGAGTTGCGCTTCCACATAACTTTTGTTGATGAAGTTTCACAAGCTCTCCTTAGTAGTTCTTCGCCTTCAATTGATGAACGCCGTGAAGTCTAATGCTCAATTACACAATCTATTCTAGTCGAGACATAGCTATAAGTAGACTAGAAATCAAGACTTATAGTTTTCATCACTAACATTGACAAACAAGGTTGAGATAACGCTACGCTATAGTTTGACCGAGCAAAGGTTTCAACACGCTTCTTTGACAGTTTCCAATCGTACGGGCATCCATAGTGGCCGTAAGACGTGTCTTTTTCCTTCAACCACGCCATAAGTAAATAGTACTATCTTCTCTAGTTAAAAACATAACACCATGAAAAAAACTCCATGAAAACCGTCTATGTGTCTGCAAAATCCTTTCTGTAATAGTACAAGTCTTTTTCACTTTCTTCTTCAAAATCCTTGAGTTTTCTCGGACCCTGAATATAGATATTTTCTTGATCAATTTGACGTGCAAATGTTGGACGATATATCTTTCACCTTAATTTTCTGAATGTTTAGTCCATGTAATCACATAAGACACATCTTCCTTTTTCAAAACCTTCAATTGTATGTTGGTTAATTGTTTTCTATACATGGATATCCTTTTCTTTCTCTATATGGATGTCTATTATTTTTTTCTTAAATTAAAATGAGATTATTATAATGTTCCGTATTACTACCGAATCACGAACCGTTATTTTTGACCGAATTTGACTTTTACGAATCCGTATATTACTCATACATATCCTTGCTCCGAAAGTTTCTCGCACCCGAATTGCTAACTAGGGGGCCACCGAGGCCTCGCCCCTCACTCTATCTCACAATGTTGTTTGAGTTTAGTGTCATTGAAAAATATTGTTACTTGCCAAACCTCTAAGTATACGTATCATTTGACGAACACAATGAACCAAAGGAAAGCCAACTTGGTTGATCAAAGACAATACCATAAATCAACTTCAGAAGGGCACGTCCTACCACAACTACTTAGTATATACAAGTACAGAGTCGATCACTTGTTGCTGCTGATGATAAGGAAGCTTTCAAGTCATGTTTATCAGTCCCGGTTTCTTTTTCCCCAATCTCCAATGTATTGTAGATGGAGAGTTCACCTGTTTAGGAAGCCGGTGGACAAAGTATAGGAGTTTTAGGAAAGAAAGCTCTAAGTTGGGATGTTTCTTTGTCTTTTCTTGCTAGAATTCTTCTAGGAAATTATTTGTTGTCTGTCTTGTACTTCCTAATCTGACCGTCCTATATATTTTATATATAAATAGGTCGTGATTGGATTCAAAACCGGAAGTAAATTCACATCGGTGGTATATGGCGAGTCCGAGAGAATAAAAAAGCAATGCACTGGTTTAGGCCTTTAGGGTTTAACATCTTCTTCAGGTTGTTTTTTTTAGAAGTCTAGGAAATTGCCTGTTTTGGTCATCTACTTCCAAATCTGAGCGACTTATGTTATATAAATACCTACCACCACCCCATGATCACAACTAGCATCTCTTTCTTTCTTACTGCATCTTTGTGTTTCTGGTTTGCACCAAGTTCCTCTTAAGATTAACAAGATATAAAATCTCTTTTAATGGCAAAGTTTAAAGGCGTGGTTTGCAGTTTACTGTCGGTTTTATTCATTCTTTTGGTTTTAGTTGATGGAAGACCAATTAGGATACCGTCCAACAAAGTAATAATTAATCCTTGTGTTCCAGCCAGAAACAATATGTCACCAACTGATCACAATCACGATGATGATAACAAGTTACATGCAACTGAACACTACTCGCTTTTGAAGCGCTTTCCTTGGGATTCATTAACGTTAAATTACGCATTGTCTCCAGAAAATATTATTGATTACATAAAACATATCAGACATTCGGGTTGCTCTTGAGCGGGCTTTCGAGATGGTCATCAGTTATTCCAGTTGATTTTACAGAAACGCAAGATTATGAGCATGCTAACATCACAATCGGCTTTTATTATGGCGACCATGGGGATCGGAGCCCATTTCATGATAGGTGCTTGCACATGCGACTGGTCCGGGACGAGGTGCACATTTACACTTCAATGCGGCAAAAACTTGGGCAGTGGACTTCAATTCAGAGAAATCACAACATGCGTATGATTTGGAAAGCATCGCGGTACATGAAATCGGGCATCTTTTAGGGCTGGATCATTCATCTATTCGGAATGCTGTCATGTGGCCTTCTGAACACCCTGGAACCAAAAAGGTAGACTTATCTCTGGACGATGTTTATGGTGCTCAAGCTATCTACGGCGCAAACCCAAATTTTAGTTTAGATTCTCTGACTTATCTCTGAAAGTCATCTTTTGGTTCAAGACAAGTCATTATAGATGTATCAGAGAGATTAACCCTGTTGTAATTTATTACTAGATTTAATAAAAATGAGGTACAATATCACACAATCTTAGAGTTTATCGAACGTTTATTTATTGGTTTATGAAAAGATATCAGCGCTACATATTTAATTAGGCTTGGGGTTGTCAAGACATGCATGCGTAAAATTCTTATAATGTGTTTCATTTGTTTCATAGCAGCTAGCTCTAGCTTGTTCTTAATCTGTTATTTGAGTTTCGCTAGTCGTCTCTCAAGTTGTATTTTGATTTAGATGCTCTTGTGCATCTCCTTTTGTTTTCTTAATTATTTCCTTAAAGATGTATTCTTGGCTTGTGTCTTCTTCTTTAATAGAAATGCCGTGTTAAATTATTCATCTCAAGTTCTGCAAATCATAACAAACTTAAACTGTTTTTCTTTTCTAAAACAATTGGGTCAACCCCAAGGATACAAGTGGGATTGGATTGAAATCCAAAAAATAATGCGAATGCAAAGCAATACTCATGGGCCATCACAGTCAAACATGGTCCACGGCAGTCAAAGACGGCGCGGTTTCACCTTTCACGTTGTGTCTTCCAAATATATATATTCTCTTCTCTGTTGGTTTTATCTCGTAGAAACCCTAAAATATATATATATTCTCTTCTCTGTTGGTTTTATCTCGTAGAAACCCTAAAAAGGGAATGGCATCATTATCAGCATCAGTTGCTCAGATTCGCGTTATTAATGGTTCGGCAAGAAACGAATTCCTTAGGCAAAGATCATTGATGTACTCTAATGGAGTTCAGTTTGGACTATCACCCCCAAGTTCATCATCTTTTCTTACATTGAAGATGAAGAGTAGTTGTAACAGAAGAACAGCGAACGGTAATGGTATATTTCCTGTTGCCGCAGTTGCCAACGACGGGGCCGATTGTTCCAGCTATAATGACGCCAAGAGACTGGCAATAGAAGCAACAGAGAGACTAATGAAGGAAGCAGCTAACACGTTTGCAGTGACTAGTAGACAGCATCCTAATGCTGCAGAAGACGAAGTAGAGTTCGAGAGATTTGTGAAGGAAGCAGCAAGGAGACTCGTTAAGGAAGCAACAGACATGTTTGCCGGGACTAGCACACAGCAGCTTCCTGATGATGATGATGATGATGAGCTCAAGAGATCGGTGGAGGCCGGGAGATTGCCTCCAATGGTGGAACTCGCAGTAAAGACAATACTGGAGGATATAGAGGAACGGAGATTAAGAATGGAGATAGCAAGAAAACTAGTGAAGGTTAAGGAAGCAATGGCTGAGAGAGAGGCAATGGGAGCAGCAGAGAGACTAGTGAAGGAAGCGGCTGACATGTTTGCAGGGGAAAATAAATCAGATAACAAAGACAGCATGGCTTCTGGTATAGATGCATTGATTGATGAGGTTTGTGGTTTAATAAAACCATACCTAACAAGCAACAGGGTTCAAGATTGTTATCTTTTAAGCGACTACATTTGGACAAGGGTTCGAAGGCGGCTACAAGACTCGGAAATGATGAGATAAAAGGGGAAGGGATTTCAGGAAGAGACTATAATATTGCAAGACTTAAAATTCCTAATTTGATTGGGGGCCATACATTTTAATTGGGGGCCAAGCACTAGAGGACAAAAAAGGTCACCCAATCCTAATTTGGGTCACCCCTTATAAAAATAGTTTCTAAATGGCTAAAATGCCCCTGAGTGATTAGTTTTAAGATTTAATTAAGTTGATTAGTGGATAATTTTGTTTAGATAAAAATCGGGTTTTGGGATTAAAATTTGGGGAAATTTTAGTTTTGGGTTTTTTTTTTGAGAAGAAGAAGAGTAGTTTTGAGGGGAAAACTAGGGTTTTTAAATGAGTGATTCAAGTGAACCCGCACCTCAAAACAATCGCGTAAACCTCATATACTCTTGAAATTGTCCAATGGTGCTCCAAGGGGTCGATTGATGGTTACTATGGAACTACTCGTAGTGAGGGTTTATAGTCCGTGTTGTATACGCCAACGACCCTAAAGAGTCGTCACACCGTTGACACACATGGCGACGACTCTAACCCGCAACTTTTAATGGTGATGAAAAATCGTCAAGGTGGTGTGTTAAACCATGACGACCGTTTATAATGTTCACCAGAGTCGTTAGTTGATTCGTTTAATACCTAGACGACTCTCGAATCCAAACTCTCTCGTATAAAAAGGCAAGTTTTGTGTGTTTGAGTCGTCATAGGGATATTCGATATACTCGACGACCCTAACCAACCATTTATAATGTTAACCTAGAGTCGTTAACCAATAACAAGGGTCGTCAAAAACAAGGTCGTCATTTACAACCTAATACGGAAACGACTCTATTCTAGGGCAAAAAATGTTGAAGTAGCAGTAGGGTCGTCATCTTCATCCTAATACACTAACGATTTTTCATAGAATCCGCATGCAAATGAAAAGTCGTTGGGGTTTTCATTTCGATGCTAACGACTCTTACATTGAAATTTCGATACTAACGAATACAAGGTGGGTTTAAGTTCACATATCTTCTAATTGGAAACATACCTTTCTTGGGTTTTGATTTTTGGCGACGATTACGCCATGAATCGGTTGAAGAAAAAAAATTTCTTCAAAATAGTCGTTAATGGTGGTGGTGGAGAAGAGAACGGGGAGGAGAGGAAGATGAAGAAGAGAAGCCTAATTAAGGTTTTTAATTAAGGTTAACTTATTTTTAATGTTTAGTTTTAGGTAAGGTAAAATGGTCTTTTCAATATCGGATTAATACGCCCCTCAAAATTTTGGGGTGCAAATAAAAAGTCATGGCCCCCAATTAAAAAGGCTGGCCCCCAATCAAATGAGGTTAAAATTGCATAAAAAAAATAAATGATTCTCTTATTTTATTTTTTATTTTTTTGAAAAGATTCTCTTATTTTTATTTGTGAGATTATTCTCTTTTTATCTTTCTTTAGTTGAATAATGTCATTGAAAAAATTTCAAATCTCTTATACAATTGTGTTATTGCTATGCAAACTTGGATCAAAAAACAACTTCAGAAACCACAGCCACTTGGTCTTTCATTCTTCTGTACTACTTTCTACTAAGCTTTTTTGTTTGCATAGAATAGAATCTCACCCCTTGAACCCTCATCTGGCCTTAGGCTAAGTCCTGTGGCCTTCCAATCTAGCATCTAGATTGGAAGTCCACGCATCAACTAGAACAACCAACTAAGTCTTATGGAAATTCTAATCTAACATCTAGATGTGCTGAACCATTTCGCGAAAAGTAGATTTAACATTTTTCACCTTTGGCTGAAAAGTAGATTTAACATTTTTTTACCTTTCGTTGAATGGAACAACGTAAATACTGTGGAATACTCCACTCTGCTCTGAACCAAACGAGCGAAAAGTTAATTTTTGCTGCGTGTAATCATTCAGAAAAACTATATCGCTACTAGTTCACATGCGAGACATAACTGGAAAGAGAAGTAGTGTTGAAAAATAGACAATTTAACCCATTGAAGTCACCTGTTTTAGGAAGGCGGTGGACAAAGTAGAGTTTTAGGAAGAATTGGAAAGCTCTAAGTTAGATATTTCCGTAATTCTACTAAGAAACTGTCGGTTGTACTTCCTAATCTGAGTCTGACCGACCTATATGTTATATAAATAAATAAGCCGTGATGGAGATACAACTAGCATCTCATTCTCATCTCTTTTCTTATTTACTTATTACTGTTACTTTGTTACTTATTACTATTACTTTGTAGAATTGTTTGTTTCTACTAATGCCCGTGTTTCTCATGGAGGATATTGTCAAAGAAGAAGTGGTTGTGCCCCTACGACTACTACTGCTGAGACTACTGCTACTAATGGTGATGGTGGCGGAAAGAAACAACAAGGAGGTCAAAAAGAGACTTGTATGAAAAAGTGGTTAAGGTTAAGAATGTTATGGTGGAAAAAGAAGAAGGTTGGGAAAAAGAAGAAGGTCAAAAAAAAGATACTACAAAGGAGAAGCAGAAGACACCTCAAGTTACAGCCGCAAAGAGAACTAGTGGTGGTGGTGGAGAAAAGACGAAGGAAGTCAAAAAAGAAACTCGTGAGATCTGTTAACGCAAGCATCAGTTGATGTCACATAGGATCATTCTAGTCTCTATACAACATGTTGTACTTTAGTTTATTCTGTTGATAACTTGCCTGATGGGCAACCTGTGTATTCCTTAACTCATATAAATATATGTCTCAAACCCTGATTAGGGTTAATAGAGTTCAAACACTTTCATGGTATAGAGCCATTAGGGCTGTCTTTTTTTTCTTCTAGCAAACCTAAACCTAAACAACCATGTCTACCGAATCTGCTTCTGCTTCTGCTGTCATCTCTTCCTCTTCTTTTTCTTCTTCTCTGAAACTAAAAACTTCATACATCTCTTTTAAACTTGATGAAACAAACTATATTTAATGGCGTTGCCAGATAGTTCCCATCCTGCATTCTCATGACATCTACAACCATGTAGATCCAACTGTTGATCTCCGTCTCCCCATCTTCCCCCCGCTCACCCATGAAGAACCCAGTCCCAACCCTGAATATCTCCCTGGTTTCAAGTTGATTCTCATCTTCTTAGGGCTGGCCGCAAGCTACCCTAACTCAACTGCCTTTTGCCGATATCCCCGATTTCACCTCTTCACGTGAACTTTGGCAATACCTAGCTAATACCTATGCCGCCCAACTGCAGCTCGCTCTCTTCAACTCCGTCATCAACTACAAACTCTTCAGAGAGAAAACCTTTCTATCTCTGCATATCTGGCTAAAATCACCTCCATTAGAGAATCACTTTTAACATCTTCTGCTCCATTAAATGATGTTGAACTTGTTCTCTACACTCTAAGAGGTCTAGGGCCTGATTATCAAGCCATCTCAACGCCATAGAAAATCATTCTTATCTCCTTCCTTCTCGAGTCAAAACTGTGCTTCTCAACCATGAAATACGACTCACTCAATACAATCAACCTATAATGCACTTACTCCTTCAACCTCGCCTTCTATGGTTCTACCTTGTCATCTTCTCCTTCCACAAATTTTTCCCCTTCTCGGTTCTCCAACAACTCCAGCCGTGGAGGTTTTAACTCTTACAGAGGTGGCCGTGGGGCAACAATGGCCGTGGTTATCGTGGTGGTGGTCGTGGTACTTGGTGGACGTGGACGTGGTGGTTACTTTACACCACCACCCTATTCGCTTGGCACTCAATCCCAACAGGCGGCCTATACTTGGTGCACTCTCCTTCACACTTTTTCCAAAGAAACCATGCCTTGTCAAATTTGCGACTCCAAAGCACATACGGGATTGACTTGTCCACACAGATTCAATCATGCATATCAAGCTCGTGACCTTCCTCAGTCGTTTGCTGCAATGCAACTTCAGGCTACGCCCTTTGATCAACATTGGTACGCCGATACAAAGCTACAAATCACATGACAAATGATCCTAACTTGCTCACTACACCCGGTAGCATACTGCGGCTCCAATCACGTCCGTGGTTGGTAATGGTAATCTTCTTCCTATTTCTTCTACTGGGAATGTCTTACTCACCACACTTCATAGTTCCATCTCATTGAATCGTGTTTTCCATGTCCCGTTAATTGCTAAAAATCCTATATCGGTTTCTCAATTAACTCGGATTATAATGTTTCGTGTGTTTTGATCGATTCGGTTTTTACATTAAGGATCGACAAACGGGGAAACTCCCACTCGGCGGACCCGCAATGGTGGTCCGTACTCCATTAAATCCTGTTTCTTCTCAACCATCTTAAACTTCGATTCTTTGCTCAAAGTCATGTTGCATACTCTTTCTCCTTCTCAATTATGGCATATGCGTCTTGGCCATCTCCACAATCGAAGCCTTTCCCGACTAGCTTCTCGAAATTATAGTTTATATTCCTTCAATAGTACGTCACACCTTATGTAATAGTTGTGCTTGTGCTAAGAAACATAGGCTTCCCCTTCTCTTTATCGATTCTATGAGTGATAATATACTTTTTAAAGTTCATAGTGATTTATGGGGACCTTCTCCAAGTTATCTCCACCCCGGTTTTCTGAGATTTCTTCTCATTGTGGATGATTTTTCCTGGTTTACATGGATATATTTTTTGCATAATAAAACGCAAGTTTTTAATCGTATCAAAATTTTTAAGGCTCAAGCCGAGAATAGGTTTTCAACAACTTTGAAAAAATTTCAAAGTGATGGGGGTGGAGAATATATCTCTCACTCTTTACGTGATTTTTTTGCTTTCTCATGGTGTTTTACATCAATTTTCTTGCCCTCACACTCCATAACAAATGGTGTGTCTCGAGCGCAAAATTCGTCACATTGTTGAAACAGGCTTGGCTCTTCTTTATCATAGCCATATGCATAAGTCTTATTGGCCAGAGGCTTTGTAATAAATGTTTAACTCATTAATCGTATGCCTACTCTGTTATGGGTGGATATTCACCGTTTTTTAAGTTGTATAATCAGCAGACTGACTACAATTTTCTGCGTGTTTTTGGTTGTTTATGTTACCCTCATCTGGTTCCATACAACA